>CM029112.1:16788724-16911224 GCA_016859345.1 Istiophorus platypterus | reverse complement strand
TTGCAGTGTCATGTTATCTGTTGAACTGAAACAAACGTGTACAAAGACCAGCACACATATGCAATAAAAATAGCACTGAATCTGAGACATCACCAACCACAAACACACAAACACACACACACCAACCCCCACTTGAAGCACGCACACACACATACACACACATGGCTCTCATGGGGGACCTGCCAATCATCAGTCAGTGCCTTGCAGGGTTTTATGGTAGACCACTGGTGGGAGGGTGGGGGATGGGGGGTGGGTGAGTTCTTCTGAATGTGAGATGGTCAGATAACATGAATGCACAGAGAAAATCTAGACATCTGTGGGTTCACACATAATTAGCTGTCACCACAAATATTCCCAGTTTTCATTCATTTATATTTGAATGATGCTGTTTTTTTCTGGGTATTACTGGTAGTTTCAATAAAAAATTAGTTGCATTCTGAAAAATGGTGAGATGCATGTCTGCATATGGAGCAAGAAAATATACACAGTTAGCTACTTTAGTATTTGGAGAGTGACACATTTGGCTTTGGGGCAAATTTGTATTTGATAGCTGTTTCATGGGAACTCTCAATACGCCATCCTAAGAGATGTCAGAGGGAGGCCGTCATTAGGCTGGAAAAAAAAACAAGCCAATCAGACAGATGGCAGAAACTCTAGGAGTGGCCAAATAAATATGGTACATTCTTAAAAAGGAGGAATGCACTGATGAGCTCAGCAACACTAAAAGGAAGGTGACTAATCATCTTCCTCTTTAATTTGTGTGAAGAAAAGCCCTTACAACATCTAGGCAGGTCAAGCACACTCCTGAGGGAGTGGGGGTATCATTGTCGAAGTCTGCACAGTTCGGGAACAAGATTCTTTGGAAAGATGAAACCAAGATTAACTACCAGAATAAAGAGGAGATCCTAAGTCACCACATCCGTCAAACATTGTGGAGGCAGTGTTATGACATGGGCATATATGGCTGCCAAAGGAACTGGGTCACTGGTGTTTATTTATTATATGACTGCTGATAGAAGCAGAAGGATGAGTTCAGAAGTGTATAGTGCTATTATATCTGCTCCTATTCAAACTGAGAGGACGCTTCCTCACAGTTCAGATGGATACTGACCTAAGACATACTGTGAAAGAAACCCAAGATCTTCTCAAGGCAATGAAATGGAATATTCTTCAGTGGCCATGTCAGTCCTCTGACCTCAACACCACTGAGCATGTTTTTCACTTACTGAAGACAAATCTGAGGGCAAAAAGACCCACTGACTAGCAAAGAATGCAACTGAAGGCAGCTGCAGTAAAGGCGTCTTAAAGCATCTCAAGGGAGGAAACTCAGTGTTTGGTGATTTCCATGGATTCCAGTCATTGGAATGCAAAGGATTTTAATCCAATTGTTAAAAATAATCCTTATATTTATCATTAAGTTGGTTTGTCCAATTACTTCTGAGCCCCTGAAAATGAGGGACTCTTTATAAGAATGGCTTTAATTCCTAATGTATGTAGAGTTTTTTTGGAACCCATTGAATTAAAGCTGAAAGTCTACACTTCAGTCACATCTTGGTTAGTTAATTTAAAATCCATTGTGGTGATATAAAGAGGCAAAATGATTAAAACTGTGTCTGAATACTTGTGGGCCTAACTGCATATGCACTGTAAGTGGTCATTTGTGTGCTTTCCATACACTACACACAGTATGTTATTACTTTAGCGGTGCTGATCCAAGACACATGCAACACTACAGCTAGGACAAATAAAATAAATAACTAGACCTAAATTTCTACCACATTGAACCGAATGCAAGAACAGTAGTTGGAAACCCCACCATCTATTATATTAAGATAAATGATAATGATGTTTATTGCCCCAGTCATCATAAAAACAAAGTCATAAGGCTGCAGTTTGAATTCAATTTTAATCAAGTCCAGAGAAGCATGCTTACTTGACATGGTAAAAAAAATGGTACTAAGACAAGGATACACATGGAAGGCATACCAGAGACTCCCATCTGCCACTGCTGCAAACCAATAGGGCATGTGAGGGATGTGTGTGCATGTGTGTGTGTGTGTGTGTGTGTGTGTGTGTGTGTGTGTGTGTGTGTGTGTGTGTGTGAAGGGGGGGGGTCAACTGTGCATTCAGGGTGTTTAAGCAGGCTTGCGGTGCACTGGGTGTGTATTTTTGGTGTCTGTTCCTGTGCCTGAGTTGTGTGGTTATAGAGCTCGGAGAATTCACAAGATTATTCATGAGAAAAACCTTCCAGCCTTACCACAACCTTAAGGAAATACTGATGCAACACACACATATCCTGTTGAATAAATGTTTAGTCGGTATCTGTCAGGGCCACTGAAACCGCAAGAAAAGAAACAGTAAAATCTGTGTGTGGGCCTCCATGCTTCTTCATGCTCCTGACACTGCCTTTCTGCAATGTCCATCTGGAGCCTGGAATATGTTTGATCTGGCTGAGATAGGTAAAACCTGAGGGAGAAAACAACATGCTACCTGGTTAAAAAATGAGCCGAGTAACCAGTTTCTCAGCCAGTTTCCACCATCTGTGGTTAGGCAATCAAACAAAATTGTATTCAGTGTAATAACCATGCGGGGGAGAGAGGGGGCATTACCTTCAGTGAATATGTCACCCTATGTAGCATGCAAATCAATGTGAGGCCCACAAAAAGAAGAGCCACAATGTTAAGATATGATCCATTATTCTCTGCTGGCCTCCTTCTGTCAGCTGTGCTATCCTTCTATTTGCCTTTCACCTACTTTATATGCCAAAGAAACTCATGTAGCATAGTGGCCCCATCTGTTGGAGAAAGTTGAGAGCTGCAGGGCGGATCAATGACCCCACCAACGGAGCTGCTGTGAAGCTGCACAGATGTAGTAAATGAAGGAACACTGCAAGCCTCATTTTCTGACAAATTGGTCCCCCTCTGTGTTCTCTCTCGGGGGAAGGCATTGTGCTGTTACGGATATTTTTGGACCAAGTAGCTGGAGCAGTTTATTCACAAACACCTGCAGTGCGCACATCTGCACAGGCAAAAATACACACAGGCACATGCATTATAATCTCAACAAGAACAGAAAAATGGAGTATGGTTGCACTCACCCACTCATACTGTACAGCACACACACACACACACACACACACACACACATGCCAAGCGCTGTTTCGCTGGCAGTGAATGTTTTGCTGGCGTGGCAGTAAAAGGATATCTGAGGGAAGCAGTCTCAGCAGAATCACAGGGGGGGCTGCAGTGAGATGGAATAAATTTCCAATACCAAACAGATTTGTTCTTCAGTGTATATATGCATGCAGCAGGACTCTGCGTGCAGCGCAACTTTGTAGATGCATAAATGAATTCATATTAGTGAAAAACACAAACTTCTCTATGCATGTGCGTAGCCCTCCAGGATCATCATATATCATGAGGTGTCTCTATGCAGCCCAGAATACTGCATGAAAAGTGGGACAGCCAGACTAATAGACACAGCATGAATTTTGTTAGTGCTGGATCTGGTTGTGTCATTCACAGAAAACAGATATAATGCATAGAACACGAGAGTGGGGCAGCCCCATCCACCATCAACTTATCCTCTTTCATCTCTGTAATATGCAAATGTGGAGATCTGTTTTTAGACATGGACAGGAAATAAGCCTGAATCAGCAGAGGATCTATTTCCACCATTCTAGGAAAGCTGAAATAAAACATCAGCGTTAATGGCACCCACCCTCTTTTATCCATGGTCCTTTTACTGCTGGATTAAACACACAATCCTCTCTCTTGCACTCCCCCATGACCATATTCACTGTCCATTACACCTGCCCAATAATAGCTTGCCCATTAAATCAGAATCAAATGTAACTTTATCCAAAGACAGAATTTCCTGCAGAATACACAAATCAGCATAAAAAGGACAGCTTCAGATCACACTCTTTAAATGAATGTTTAGAGATACAGAGAGAACTGAAGCATTATGAACACAGAGGAAAGAAGCATAGCTCACTTTGAATATAAATAAACAGGCCTTTATTGCCATCTCCTGTCTAAACAGTGCAACTGCTGTAAGTTCAGTTGGGTTATGATAGCAGATATATAAGGGGAGCTGCAACTACAATCAGGACAAAATTCAAGAATGCTGAGCCACAGAGCAATAAGGAAAAGTGGTGATGCATGACTAATAAACAACCTCATGATCCCGCAAAAGACAACATGATCACAACCCGCATGATGTAATGACAAGATGCCGAGGACAGAAAAGAAAAGCTTTTCTTTCTTTGTTACAGTTAGAGACTGCTCTGAGATCTGTGCTTATCATGCATGACTGACCTCTTTCAGGGCCTGTTCTGACCTGAGCAATACAGAATATAGTAGATACAGCTGAGACTTGCTGATGTTTTTGCCATCGTGCTAGAAATCAGTGCACAATCAGCACAAAGCACATCTTTAAAAAGTTTGTATTTCTGCTGCCTTTAAAGGAAATGTATTGATTACTGATACAGTAAGCAATATGGGTTTTTTGCATTATATTTAATGAAATGACCAATTGCCTTCTTAATACAGAGCACCTTATAAAGACTTGTTATACAAATTAAAGAGTAAAAAGTTACATTCACTTTCTGTAGTACTACAATCGGTGATGAGTGTATTGACAAGGTTATGCTTATGCAACTGATCCTGCTTTGAAAAGATGTGGCACACACCCTGTTATGCTACATGCAAGAACTACATCAGATTTCCAATACAATGTACATTAGAGTATGAAGTCATTTATCCATCTATTAACTTAGCAACCTTTTGCTTTTTACCTGTCATCCAGGATTTATACTGCTGCTATTTGAAAATACAATTGTGTTCACGAGAGATCAGTTTAACACAGGGAGGTGGTGTCAGCAGGTGCATAACTTAATACAGTAGGTTTAGAGTTGGCCCAGGTGTGGAAGCACATCTTTGTGTTATGATTGGTCACATACCCTTTATACTAAACTCACACTAGCAAAGGGTTTCTTTCTGAGCTAAATTGGAAGTTATGTCATCCTGTTGTCAAAAAAAAAAAAAAAAAAAAACAACAAAACACTGACTTTTAAGACAGCTGCACACATGTAAGACTGAGGGTTGTAGGGGTTAGTTTTGTCCACCGTCATGTTTGAGACTCATCCAAATTACTGCCTGGCTTCTAGGTTTGCAGATGGTATAAATAGAATTAGACAACTTTCCCAAATGGCTGTATTCGATACTGTTGAAATATTTATTGAAGTATTCAAAATTTAAAGATCAGATTAGGTGATTTCCTCAAATTAGGACAAAAATGTAAAGAATGAAACCTGGGCTGTTGTTTAAATCAGAGATGTACATTAAGCCTGTAATTTGTAACATGTCAAAATGGAATTTTGATCTCACATTAAAATAAGTTGTGCAGTAGTAACAAGATTTAAAGCCATTTTCCTTCTTGACCCTGTCCTACTCTACCCTTGTCTAAACCCTAATTAAAGAGTTTTCAGTAGCCAAAAAAAACCTCCAAAAAACACAACACAAACCACAAGAGTCAGACATCATGTCGGAACACATGTGCACTTTATTGGGATTGTTTAGTCAGTGTACAGGTTGGCCCCACCAGTCTGGCACCCCATGTTACCCCTTCACGTCGAGACCCCTTACCCCACCACCCCGGGAATGAACCCTCCAACAGGGGGAAGAAGAGGTCACGATTGGGTTTTGCATAACAAAAACAAAAAAATTAACAGGACCAAGATATTTTTAAGGCTGAAAGTACAAAAAACCCAGACATAATTTACATACAAGCGATACTACATGTTTAAGTATGCGCCAACCACTGGGCAGCCTTCACAGAGGCAAATACGTGTCTGAACAATGCAGTTAACATTTGGAATCATGTGTCTGAACAATGCAGTTAACAAACATTTGGAATGACTCAAAGAAAAAAAAAGAAAAAAAACAGAACAAGTGTACATTTTTTTTTAAAGTCCCAGATGCAACTGCAGAACCCTGGGATATTTCTTTTAACCTAGCCAAACATTACTGTTTCCTTCATCGTTCCAGTTTTTTTTAAAATCCTGAGTCAAGCGCCAAAAATAACTGAAGCCATGCCAATGAGTTTGTCATCTAGGCCCTGCACCTGAGTTTGTATGAGAAATGTATGGTGTGGTTGTTTTGCACAGAGCTGAAGTTGTTGGGCATTTGGTTGGGGAGGGGGAGGAGGAACAGTCTGTTTAGAAGCATTTACGGTGGACGATGGAGGGGCCAGACTCATCGTACTCCTGCTTGCTGATCCACATCTGCTGGAAGGTGGACAGGGAAGCCAGGATGGAGCCTCCAATCCAGACAGAGTATTTACGCTCTGGTGGGGCAATGATCTGCAGGGAGACAAGATAATATAGCCATTAGAATACCAAAGCATTTTGTTCAGATACGCATCAGCATATGCATAAATTACACATCATGCCACTGCTGGTTCTAAAGCAAGTCAGCTCACCTTGATCTTCATGGTGGATGGGGCCAGGGCTGTGATCTCCTTCTGCATCCTGTCAGCAATTCCGGGGTACATGGTGGTACCTCCAGACAGCACAGTGTTGGCGTACAGGTCCTTACGGATGTCAACATCACACTTCATGATGCTGTTGTAGGTGGTCTCATGGATTCCGCAGGACTCCATACCTGAGAGCAGAGACAATTGTCAGCATGTGGAAGTTCAGAATAACCATAAAGGCTAAGTACGTTTTTAGCATGTAATGCATATTGGACTTAAGTTCGAAAACATACCGAGGAAGGAAGGCTGGAAGAGGGCCTCTGGGCAACGGAACCTCTCATTGCCAATGGTGATGACCTGTCCGTCAGGCAGCTCATAGCTCTTCTCCAGGGAGGAGGAAGAGGCAGCGGTGCCCATCTCCTGCTCGAAGTCCAGGGCGACATAGCACAGCTTCTCCTTGATGTCACGCACGATTTCCCTCTCGGCTGTGGTGGTGAAGGAGTAGCCACGCTCTGTCAGGATCTTCATGAGGTAGTCTGTGAGGTCGCGGCCGGCCAAGTCCAGACGCAGGATGGCGTGGGGCAGGGCATAGCCCTCATAGATGGGCACTGTGTGGGTCACACCATCACCGGAGTCCATGACAATACCAGTGGTACGACCAGAGGCATACAGGGACAGCACAGCCTGGATGGCAACGTACATGGCGGGGGTGTTGAAGGTCTCGAACATGATCTGCAAGAAGAGGAGAGAACATTTTAGAATTCAATCACAGAACGTGTTCAGCTTTTGTGGCCACTGCACCCACTACATGCAATAGAGTGAGGCTCAGACTAAAGTTAGTAGAAAAAAGGTGCAGAAAGTCAACATTCCTTCACACTTGTGCATGTCAGATGTCTATTAGGTGCTGATCTACTGACTCAGCTTTGCATTATAGACACAAGTGCAGATAAGGCACACAGTCAAGAGACCTGTTGATGATAGATCATCTTATAGGAGAGAGGTCCTGGAGGAGAATGGGAGGAAGGAGCAAGTGAGAAGAATGGAAAAGGGAACCAAGGAGGAAATGAGGTAACTAGTGTTGAATTGTCAGTTATTTAGTGTAGTAAAACTGGAAATCTGGCTAACTGAAAATACTTAATTCTTTGTGTGCAGTAAGGGAATTTACCTGGGTCATCTTCTCCCTGTTGGCTTTGGGGTTCAGAGGGGCCTCTGTGAGCAGGACAGGGTGCTCCTCAGGGGCAACTCTCAGCTCATTGTAGAAGGTGTGATGCCAGATCTTCTCCATGTCATCCCAGTTGGTCACAATACCGTGCTCGATGGGGTACTTCAGGGTCAGGATACCTCTCTTGCTCTGGGCTTCATCACCAACGTAGCTGTCCTTCTGGCCCATACCCACCATCACTCCCTGAACAAGAGATTACACAGATTGTTACATAAGAGCCTAGCAAACGATGCTGGAATAAAAACACAAGTGCTCTCCAAACCTACTTATGCCTCTTAAATGCACTTGGCTCTAGACACTTGATATTATACAACCTCACTATAGCTGACAAGTCTCATTACACGACAAGTAATTTTAGCAAAACGATAGAAAAGTTGTTCAAGAAATTCAGAAACAAATAACCTAAGTTAATGCACATTTTTTAAGCTGGCAAATCCTTCTTGAAATGGGGAGCGGCCTTATCCGGTCGCACGTCGCTCACCTGATGCCTGGGGCGACCGACGATGGAGGGGAAGACAGCACGAGGGGCGTCGTCTCCGGCGAATCCGGCTTTGCACATACCGGATCCGTTGTCAACAACCAGTGCGGCGATTTCATCTTCCATGGCTGAACTGTTGAGAAAAAGAGTAAAAAAAAAGGGGGCATTAAAAACCGAGTCTGACATCCACGTCTCAACAGCGCCAGCCGCGACGCCCGGCGCTCTCACTTCCTGTCAACGCGTCAGCTGCAGTACGGCGGGTCGGCCGCTAGGCGGAGCCCGCGCCCCGCATTCCTTCCGCGCCAGACAAAAGGAAGTGGCCCTGCATTCTGTTATTGCCATATAAGGACATGGTTCGGCTTTTGAGCAGCTTTGCGGCTACCGGCGCCATGGCGCGAGGCCAGGGCACGTCAAGAAAGACGAGAGAGAAGAAGGAGGAAAAGAGAAAGAGAAAAGAGGCGGACGGTCGCCATTATCGGCCCCGGCGTCGCAACGACCACTCCCTCCGGTCCGGTCCGGTCCGCCTCCTCCGCCCGGACGGACGGACGGGGACGGCGTTTTAACACGCCCGCAGAAACCTTCGCTTCAATATCACTGCGTCACGTCTTCATTCGTCGCGCACCGGGAAAAAGCCCGACACGACTTCACCTTAATGCCCGTTACCACCGATATAACCCCCTTTTTTAAAAAAGAGCTTTGCAAAAATAAGCATTTAAAACGCTTGACAACGGCTGATGGAGGAAATCGAGTTGCATAATGAACTCATGTTGAGTCATGAATTGGTCACAAGTCCTTGACTGATGCTCCATTTCCTGAAAGCCACGCCTTTTCTCAGAGAGCAGGAATTGTCAATCGCCGATTTCCTCGTTGCCTCTTGTGCAATCTGGCGAAAACATCGAGTCAAGTCGAGACGGATCCACTTCAACAAGTTATTAATCTAAGGGTTTTTTTTTTTTTGCAGGCCTCATGGTGTCTCCCCCCCCACCCCATTTTCGATGAAAGCCTTAATTTAAATATTCAGATAAAGTGGAGATGAATACATTAAAGCGGCGTATGCAAATGTT
Source organism: Istiophorus platypterus (assembly GCA_016859345.1). Classification (NCBI taxonomy): domain Eukaryota; kingdom Metazoa; phylum Chordata; class Actinopteri; order Istiophoriformes; family Istiophoridae; genus Istiophorus; species Istiophorus platypterus. The sequence continues at coordinate 16,901,983 of CM029112.1, read as the reverse complement.
CACTACAGGAAAAAAAAGATTAAATTTCTCCGATGCAAGTCTGAAGGGCGGTGTTAGCATGATGTGGCTATGCTAATATGCTAAAGTAGGTCACACCCCGCCGCATCGGGCGCACAAAGGGAGCAGCCGAGATCTAGACAATCTAAAAAGCCTCTTTTCAACCGTCCTGCCGAGGAAAAGACAAGCCAGCGCTTGGGATACTGCAAATACTGCACAAATACACAATGACAGAGCCAGTTTAAGCAAAACCACCGAACTTAAGAGGACCAATAACCATAAGCCGGCTACAGCCAAAAGAACCTGCGAGCCGCCGTAGTACCAATTAAGCGGTCTTTGTCAATGACGACTGTCTATTTATAAAGAAGTAAAATACACGTATTCTTTCTACCATAGTTATCTTTCTGAAATCCAAGAAAAATTAACAGTAAACTTGACGTGTGATAGGACAAAGAACCGCGTGGTCCCCGTCATCTTTTGCAAAAAATATATTTTTTTAAAAAACAGCAATTTTAAGATATACATTGATTTAAGAAAAAAACCAAACCCACTCGTTATTCACTCGATGAACGTAGCTCTTAAAACCAGAAATCTACACACCGGGTCCGTGTCCTTACCTTTGGGTGGGGGGCTTTTCGCTTTAAGGGAACCGGTTTCAGGCAAATGATATCCCGCACAAGCTGCGTGTGACGGCGCTCAGAGTGAATCCGTTGGCTGTGGGCGCATCGCTTTTATACTGCGTCAGCTGCCCGGCTCTAGCCATAAAAGGTAAACTTTCGGAATCGCGCCCTCTGATTGGTCCGGCGTCATGCACTGGGGCACGTCGCGTGCACACTCTGGTGCACTGGGCGCTCGCGATTCGAGGGAGCGAGAGAGGGAGAGGGAGAGAGGGAGAGAGAGAGGAAGGCGATAATAGCAAAGGATTGGAGAAAATAAAAGGGAAGGGATTGGTGTTGTGAGGCCTAGTAAGCCTAATCTCTCGACACACCGGTTTATATAAAGGGTATTTTGTGTATAAACTTTGATAAGTTTGAAAATGTCTCCCCTGCACCTGCTTACAGCAGCCGAGCAGCAGACGCTTAAATGACAATCGCAGGAGCTCAGCACCCAGCACTCCTCCCTACGAGGGCTGCAGAGGCCCGAGAACCTTATCCAGAGCCTGTCCCCTCTTCCAGTCCCCCTCCCCGGACCCGCCCGGCGCTGTGCGATAATGCCGGACAGTACGGTGCGAAGGTGATGCCGGTGTTGCTGCCCAGCCCGAAAACCGGCCGTGGGCCCGTATGGAGTCAACGGCCTGCATCACCGGGGTAAACACATAACATATGGCTGGAGGAGCTGCCCTGCCACAGGCCGGGGGATGACCGGTTACTTTACGGGGCCAGCCTGGTCCCCATGCTGCCAAACTCTTGCCGTTAATGTTCATTCATTGACCAAGTATTTGTGCTGTGTTGCTACATGGTCTTGGGCTCCACCTAAATATATTGTCACTGGCTGCTAGCTACCTCTCTCTCTCTCTCTCTCTCTCTCTCTTTCTCTCTGCCTGTGATACAGTAGTTTGACAAAGATGTTTTGTTCCAGCAGAGGATGGGATATTTTGGCATTCTCAGGTTGTTATGGTGCTCGCATTATACTAGATGTTGACGTTAAAAGTTAGAGTTAAATAATACCCCCACACACTGCACCATAGGTACATTTCAAAAGAAATAATGAAGATACATAATGAGTGAAAGTATTTGCTAAGAGTTTTCAGTTGCTTTTTCCATTCAGTCATCACCTCTATTGTCATTTTAATCAATATAAATTAGGAAGTGCTCGGAAATTACCTTTTTTTTTTTCTACCCAATCATATTAACCTTCATCAAATAAACCAGAGAAACAAACAATGTTTACCACTTTCAGGTCCAATGATTTACTGTACGGCTGAAATTTTGGGGTCTTTCTGCCTCTGCCTCTTTCACATCCCAACTAATGAGGCCCATGTGCATTCTCAGACTGAAATTTGAAGGCCTTTATGCCTCAGGCAGATGTGATGGTAAAATTTATGTTCCTAATACACTACATTAAGGTTTATACACCATAAGACCAAAGTCTTATAATCAATTATGCCACTCTACTTTTAAGCACTTTCCCTTTTTCACCTCTGTGAATTTCATTCTCATTTCCCCCTCTTCACCCTTATTTACCCCACTCTCTCTCCTCTGTTCTCCACCTTTTTCTCTTCTGTCTTCTTTATAATGCATACTACTACATACTACTATGCATGTGTTCCTAAACAATGATTTTTTTATTTATACATTAGTAGAATAGCTGGTTAGCCTCAGTAGTGTTTTAAGCTGTAACTGTGACAACAGACAAGTGCAGCAACTTCATCTCTTCCTCCTTTACCACTTCCCCTTCCTCTCTCACTTGTATCAAATGGCCTTTTTTTTTTGTCTTGTCTTTTCTTCCTTGTCTTCATTCATGTTATCAAGTTGGCGTTAAATGGACATTATTGTTGTCCCTACATGACTCATATGAACCCTTTAAATTAACTAAAACTCAGTGACCTTACAGCGTGAAACAATGCTCTTTCAGGATGTACAAAGTGGATGATGCCATGTATAATATCCCGCTAACTCTGCAGATTCTGATGGGTTAAGTGGTACATTTGAGTCCCAACAGTTGAAGTTCAGCCCTGTTCCAAAATTAAAACGCTTATTTGGTGGTGAAACACATACAATAAAAGGGACCAATCAGAGTAAGACCTGTTAATTCATTGCTATTGAGCCAGAGTTCTGGCTTTTGAATACAGACTCACACAGGCACTGTTAGAGGGTTCATGTATTCATGTATATTTGAACTCGATCAAAGGTCTACTTGCCACGCGTATTGATTTACAGGCCTTAAATCCCATTTTTAAATCCTAAATTATAACTCGATTAACCCTGTTTGACCTATTCCAGACTAAAAAATGTTTGTTCTGTCATGTTTGTTTCACTGGTAGTAAAGTTGCATTTCTGTGATGAAGGATTGAAAAAAAGATGACGTTGGTGATAAAGATTTGAATAGAAACAAGCTGAGAGGATTGCCTCTCACCGTAATGTCGTAAACAGGGACTGGCTGGGAAATATTTAATCCAGCCTTAAGGGAGTGCCTCCACTGTGTGTGTTTATGTGTCTCTCTATACATTTACACACACAGTGAGTCATTGTTCAAGCCAAGTCTACTGTGATTCAAGTGAAAAACATTTAATGGCATAACTTATTCTTCTTCATCGACTCCTGAATAAACTGAAACTAGAGACCAAATTTGTGTCTGTATCACTGGGTCAGTTGTTAATCATCTTAGGTGAGAGTGATTTTAAAATAATACAAGTATTTATGTGTGTATATGTATGGCTTACTGGTAGTAATTGAGAGGTCTCTGGTTAAGTGGCATGTTGTCAGCACTCTTCATTGGGTATTTCTAGTAGCCAAGGGCTTGGAATACTGTCCTGGAAAGACTCCTCTCATGTATCATAACAGCGTGTGTGTGTGTGTGTGTGTGTGTGCGTGTGTTTGTGTGTGTGTGTGTGTGTGTGTGTGTGTTTATGCCCTGGGTACCAGTGAAATGTAGCCTCTCTGAACCTGGGCCTTCCTGCCAAAGTCCTTAGTGCAATAAAGCTACCTAATGAATTTTTCTGAGGATTTTTCGTCCAGACAGGAGTTTATACACATGCTCTTGAGGTGTTGTGTATATTGACTATTACTATGAGTAGTGGTTGTCTAAATAGACCACTTGTCAAACTAAGTGACACTTTAACAAGTGCAACACATGGAAGGTCTGAGCTTAGACCTGTCATTTAAAGTCAGGGAGCGTTAGAGAATTACTGAAAATAACTGTAATTTAGCTGTAAAAGTCCTGTTCCCTTTGGCAAAAAAAACCCTTGTGTGTTTGGGTCCCACAAAATGGGTGTTCAGCAGCGTGACTGGGCAGCTGCTAGTGGAAGCCAACATGAGGCCAGAGTCAGGTGGTACAAAGGTTTTCAGCCAGGTGAATTGTTCAGCTCTCTGCCTTTCAATGCCTGTTGTTGCCCCACACCTTTTTTATGGCACGTAGGAGGCCAAGGGCTCAACGTGGAAAATCATAACTCCCACAAACCAGTGGCTGGAAGTGCTGACATGGAGTGAATGCAGTTGTAAACTGTGGGGAAAGCCCTTCAGAATTTAGTTTCTGCTTTAGCTTCAAAATCTGTCTCCCAGTAAAACTCACAAATTCACATTATATTTATTTTTTTTGTTAAACTAATACAAACAAAAAAATAAACAAACTATGAAATTGCAAATTTTTTGGACGTGACCAGTTTCCAGGCAACCAGCAGGGACAAAAAAAAATTTGACATACTATGTTTAGTAGTGAGCTTTAAACAGTACAATTTCTTGGATTTTGGTATTTTAAGTCAGAGCAAGACTAGTTGTTTCCCCGTTGTTCTTGTCTTCATACTAGGCCAGGTCTTCCAGCTGTTGGCTATAACTTCATTCTTACTGTACAGACATAAGAGTGTTATCAGTTTTCTTGTCTAACACTTAGAAAGAACCCATACAGGTGTATTTTCCAAATTAACAAACTATTCCTTTAAATAATGTTTTTTTTTTATCGGGGAATACATCTATTCTAATATCTAACTACTTGATATTAAGACATAATGTGTTCGGCACGTGCAGTGGCCTTGATTTATGTAAGACAGGTAAATGACTGCTTATCTCCTGTGATGTTTTGCCCTTGGCCTGCTTATGTCAGGCATCACCGTGGCCATGTGACACATCAACTAGTAACTAATTGACCACTGTACCACGTGTTTATATGCATGTGTATGGTTCAAAGGTCAAAGACCCTTAGATGACAACAGATCATCAAAGATAGCATTCATAACCAAATGCTATATTTGATGACAGTGGAGGTGTTGAGTAATTCAAATTACAGTAGTAATCTTTACTTGGATATATGGTCTGACTCAGAGCATACTCATGTCTGACTGTGTTTCTGAAGGTCAAAGAATACTCTTAACTCTTTGCTGACATATCATCACCAGGTCTACTCAACTACAGGAAACAAATTCCCATTTTAATGACAAAAACAAATACACAACCTAATAAAGAGTTCACATTTGTGTGCCTCCAACCATGCCTGTGTGCGTGTGTTGTCTCGGTGTTTGCTAGTGAATTGTAGCTGTTGTGACACCCTCGTGTGACGTCACCAGCTCAGGTTTTCTTCTCTTCAAATAAGGCAACCAACCGGCCAGACAACCAGGAAAAGCACCACAGAAAGTGCAGTTGCCACTCCCTGTATTACTACATCCGTCCCACCATGGCTTCCTGTTACTCTAATGAGTAAAGATGCTGCAATTTTCTCTTCACCATGAGGCAAATGGTCAACAAATTCACCTCCTCTACCTCCTCTTGTCTCTATCTACATGTACGGGGCCTCTTTCTGTTACTCTTATATGTGGATGTCAAAGGGGGTTGGAAATAAATATGGTGAAATGAAAGGAGGAAGATGAAGAGAAATATGTAATGTAATCTTGGAAAGGCATCGCACCTGTCATCCACAGGAGTTTCACTCTTGCCTCACTGCAACACTGGACATGTATGTTGATATGTATGATCATATTAGTTCAAGCAGAATGCAAAAATGATGGCAATTCCTCCTTTCAATTATCAGCTGAGGTGTTTAAAGAAATAGTTTCACACTGGTAATTATACTTATTTAGTTTCTCCCAGACAGTTAGATGAGGATATTGATGTCACTTTCTTGCCTTGGGAGCAAATGAAGCTGGAGCCAGAAGATGGTTGGTTTAGCTTAGCACAATGGGTGAAAACAGGGGGAAACAGCAAGTTTCAAAGTTAACTAAATCGGTCACTGGCAAGAAACAGGCATATAGCCCCTTGTAAAACAAAAGGTGTCTGACACTTGGGCTTTTGTCAGATGAAACAAACAAGATATAATGTCTTGTTTGGTGTTGCCAGGCTGTTTTCTCATCTCCAGTCTTTTTGATAAGTTAACCAGCTACTGGCTGTAGCTTCATATTTCCATCCAAAAGTTCAACCAAATAAAGTGAAAACGCCCGACTATTTCTTTTACATTTGTTGGTAGACAGATTTTGTTACTTTTGGACAGAGCCTCGGTAGCTGTGACCATGTTTCCAGTCTTTGTGCTAAACTAAGCTTATTGGCTGCTGGTTTTAGTTTCATATTTACACATTTACAGGAAAAAAACGAGTGGTATAAATCTTAACATTCATCTTCTCGTCAAATAAAATTTAATTCCAGAAAGCAAAAAAAAAAAAAAAAAAAATTACCTCCCAAAATGTCAGACTTTTGCTTAAAAAGCACATTTGCTTACGATGCAGTAACTCAAAGTTTGGTCTGTCCACAGCCTTTCATCATTCTTTATTTCTTCATTTGTCCATCCCCCATTCTGCTAAACAGGCATTTCCATCCTCTCTCTCTTCATGCCTTCTCTTTTTCCCTTGTCTTTGCAGCCTATTGAAAATTGACTGGTTGACATCTGTGACTGGTCATAGTTTAACAGAGGGAAGCCCTATTCACCACTCTTCCCTCTCCCCCTTCCTGCCTCCATCCCTCCTTCCCCTCCACTCCCCTCTTCCTCCTGTGATATAGCCAATAGATTGGTTGTCTGCAGTGTCATTGATCTGTGGGTCACTGTGGTGATAGTCTGACTCCAAGGCATGGGCCAGTTACCGGCTGTGTGTGTGTGTGTGTGTGTGTGCGCGCGTGTGCGTTGTGCCTGCCAGCTGGCCTGTTCGTGCTTCGATTGGATTAGCTTCCCATTTACGGCCCAAATGGATCCTTAACTCCAACCCCCTTCTTCTTAGTCACACACACACACACACTTTACTGGCCACTCCCCAGCATGGCATCCTGACTGGTATCTTATTTCATTTATCCGACTTTACAATGTATGAAACACCTAGGAATTCTTTTGACTCCTCTCTTGAATTTTTTTTCCTGTGTGTCTGATGAATTCATCCACAGCAGTATAACAACCAATTCAAATCACAAAGCACATATTGTATGAGGATTCAAACAAATTTTACTTATTTTACAGGCTTGGCACTTCCTCTTTTAAATCCGTGTCACAACTCATGTTGCTTTCCCTTCAGTTACTCTCATGGAGTTCTGAAACAAATGTGATTTGTTAGAGCTGAATACAAACGAATGCAAAACGTCCTCAGTTAATAATAATCGATCAGAGTCTAATGCTGCTTTGGAGAATCTCATTGCTCTTTGAAAATCTTGTGATTATTATAGCTAAAGCTGATCAAAAGCTTTAAGTATGTAACCCAGTTTTCAGACCTTTTTGTTAGACAAAGGGTGCTTCTCTATAATGGTCGAACTAATGTTATAACCACATGCAGCTCTTGAGGCTGTGGGGTTTTTCAGAATGTTGTTTTTTTTTTCCTATTTCTCATGAACATAAACCAGACTCTCTGTCTTCTCTTCTTCTTACTCTTCCTCTTCCCTTACACCAACCTCACTTCCTCTGAGTGTTCTTGCCTCTTATTGGCCCAAAATAGAGAATGAGGTGCCTTTTAAGGCTGTGAGGTTTTATTCAGGTGTCGTTCAAAGCAGGCACTGAATTTCCATCGCCTCAACCATTAATGGAGAAATGTCTGAACTCAACACAAATCAGCACAGAGAAACCCAATGTGTCAACTATGTAAGTTCTTTGAGGTCTTTTGAAATTAAGTTCATGTAAAGATACACATGCATACATCATCACATAAGTAAAAGGGAACTTTACTTTAGAGAATACATGTGTTTTTTGTATGGAGTTTGTTCAAAATGCAAGTAACATGTAAAGAAAATCTTTATCGCTGCTGCTCAGGCTCAGAAGACTTATCTATCTCTGTATCTAATTCTATTTCCCACACACACACACGCAGCACACACACACACACACACACACACACACACATACACACCCACGCATGTGCTCACACACACACGCACACACACACACACACACACACTCACACACACACACACATCTTATTCAACCCCTTAATGGTGGTGAACCCAGAGAGGCTTATCTATCCCCTGCCATCTGTCTCTGGTGGGAGGGCTCCTCTGCTCACATTGGCTCGCTTTACATGCTACCAGCCTTTTGATTGGCTTGTTTGGGAACTGCAAGAATCTTGACTGGCAGAAGACCTGCTCCTACTTCCTGATTTCCTCTACACCGCTGCTGCCCCCCCCCCCCCCCCCAACTGTGCAGTGAGAGAGGTCAGCCACCTACACACACCCATGCACTTTGGTCTGTAGTCCCTGGCAGTCAGCTCTGTTTGTGCATTCCTTACATAACATTACAGCCTGCTCTACCTCCTTACTTTCACTCCAATTTCCTAATTCTCTCTATATCTTATCATATCTCTGCGTCTTCCTCTGTCATTTACTTCCTGTGCTTCATATCACTGTGACGTGCATCAATCATGAGTCAAACACTGATTAAAGTGTTAAATACAAACATGTAATTTACACGGATGCCAAGTCGTACTTCTGTTTAAATCGTCCTTTCAGGTCTAGAAATCTGTCTCCTCCCCTCTGTTCTCCTCCACTCATTTATTCTCCTCTCCACTCCACTCCTCTGCATAGTAACCCATCCCACCCTCTCCGTTTGCCACTAAAAAACAACTTCAATGCGGTGCTGCAGTATGCACCCAATGCCCCTGAACTGCTGAGTAAAGTTTGCATGCGTTGCTTTGCTTTGTTGTATTGTAACAGCTCTTTTTTGTTTCAAGCCAGTGGGCAGATTGTGTATTTGTGTGCGTGTGTGCTGGTGGACTATATTGTTTTTGTATCGGTTGTTGCTGTTCATTTCTGTTTGCAGTTCCCACCCTTCTCTTCCCTCACACTCGCTGTTTGAATGAGCTGCCTGGTCTGCACCGATTGGCTGCTGACAGCTGCCATATAAGGACAAAGGGCAGAAGCAGAGGCAGGAAATGGGGTAAAGAGGAAGTGGAGAGCCGGCTCGGAGAACGGCAGTAGAATTTGCAGCCTATAGAGAATTCACAAGAAATTGCCACACCTTTCCTTCGACGTTCTCCATCTTTTCTTTTCCATTTTTGACATGTCATCCATCCACTTTTGATTTGATTATCTGCTTGTCTCTGCACAATTCTCATTCATCATCCACTCCTTTCTTCTTCTCCCCAGCTTTTTTCCGTTCCTCCTCTCCCTCCTGGCTTAGCATCCCTACCTTATTAGCACATTTGAAAACGTGTGTCGACTCACCGGTAATACCCGCCTTGTGTATAAGTGTGCTCAAAGTGTGTGTGACTGTAAGCCTCTTAATCACTCATGGCAACGATCTTTCAGCTTAGTGCAGCACACTAGCCTTACTTTACAGCCAAGGGTCGGACAAAGTCCACTTGGAGCTATGCAGCAGCACTACACGGTGCTGTTGTGCAGCAGTGTAGTATGATGTAATGTGTCATCGTGAACCATTCAAGGGAGAGCTCTCTGTTCATCTGTAAGACTGTAGTCTCCGGCAGACATGTTCTAGCTTGCAGATAAACACAAGAATTTCATCAAGATCCACAGGTGAACATAGATGTTGTCAGAAAGATTGTAGTCATCATTTGCGGATAATAAGGTCAGAGCCTCTGGGTTTTTAACATCCTTCAGGGAGTTAAAATCAAAAACATCCAAGTGCTGGTTGCAGTATTTTTAGACATTTAAAATCGACTACTCTTATTTCAACTAATAAAGGTTTCTGCTCTCCCACCCTTAAAATTTTAATGGGATGATTAGGATGCCTCCCTGTGGAGGTGTTTCAGGCACATCCAGCCGCAAGGATACCAAGTGGCGCAACCAGAAGATGCTGGCCTCAGGATCCCTTAGGAAGATGGATGAACTACCTTGCTAAGCTTCCTGCCACAACAAACTAAACCAGGAAAGCGGAGGAAGATGAACGGATGGAACATGGAGTAGATTATGAAATGGGAGTCTGTATATATCTTTTAAGGGAGGGTTACGTGTCCATATTTATAAAAAAAATCCCCTCTATGGCATATATGTAGCTTTAGGATAGGGAGCATGGAAACTGGTTAAAATCATACACTAATAAACTGTGCTGACAACCTTCGTAAAAGCCATGGCCTTAGAGAAAATGACAAACACGTTTGTGACTCTTGATGTTCTCCACAAAGGAAAGAAGGAAACAGTCTGACATTGTTAAGTAACATTTGCAGAGTCAAAAGTCGAACATGGTCTGATCATCTGTGATTTTCATATTAAAAACTTCATAACCACAGGAACATCACTCCTACCCCTATATAGGATATATCACTGACTTTGATCTAGAAGAAGAATCTAAAACTCTTTCCGTTGTAGCAGGCAGTGTTTTTACCAAGGCATCATTTAATGCAGCAGGGGGTCAAAGGCCACTGGAGTCTGGTTTTACCTGTGAAGTCACTTGGAGGAGGATGACAATCTCTGTCCCCTTTTTGCCCATTGCTATGGGTTTGTTTGTGTTTGAATTGGCAGGAGAGTGTGAGGTGTTATTGTGTTCAGTTACATGCAGTCTTTATTTGTGTGTGTGTGTGTGTGTGTGTGTGTGTGTGTGTGTGTGTGTATGCACGTTAACCTGGGTGTGTATTAGTGAGGCCACACCTTCCTGTTAGGGCTGACGTCCATAAAAGGAGATCTTTAAGTTTGTCACATGACAACAATCTGAGGAATGCAAGACCGGTCACATGGGATGCCGTCTCAAGGAAATCAGCTTCACCCCCTGAGGACAGTGAAATTATTTGTGTGTCTTTGTGTGTGTGTGTGCGTATTTCTCTCATTAGGTGTTTGTTCCTACTGCACTTTCATTTATCCATCAATGTGTCAGCCATGAACAGAGTATCTTTGTGTCTTTTTATAGAGTGTGCTTGATTATAGGGGGAATTCACTGCTCAAGAGATTTCACTTCTCTTTCAGTCTTGTCTCAGTAACTTGAAACTGCAGAGGACATTTTAATTTCCCTGTGTGTGTGTGTGTGTGTGTGTGTGTGTGTGAGAGAGAGAGAGAGATAGAGATGATGGATTGTGTATTGCAATGTGTTGCCTATAAGCTAGTGAATCTAGTTATTCACAAAGGTGGGTGAGTTCAGACTTGTCAATTTAATATCAGGATGAAACCAGAGATAAGTCTTTGAGTTTATCAAAATAAGAGCCTCTAATTTCTGTTCTACCCTCTGTAGGATGGAGCATGAAACAGTACTAAATGTTTTTGTGTAAGTGTTTTTTATGTAGAAATGAAAGTCAGCACTCACACCACTTCCTGAAGCTGTAGCCACTGTGTGGGCTGATGATGCTCTGTGCTGCCTCCTACAGCTACCAACTGTCTACTGAAACCACAAGTTCGTCACTTTTTTTTTTTTCCCTTGCTGCACTTAGACAGGGACTTCCTCTTTATTCACTATAGGGGACCATATAAGGTTAACATTTGACAGGTACAGTCAGACACCATCACAGCACGAGTTAAGATGTTGGCATGGGAGGAGTAGTGTAGACCATATCAGGTCAAACTGGAACTAAATAAACCATCTTTCCTTTTATCTGTTGCAGTGTGTGTGAGTGTGTGTGAGTGTGTGTGTGTGTGTGTACATGTGTGTGTGTGCGCGTGTGTGTGCATGTGTGTGTGTTAGTCATCATGACAGGAAATTTTGGGCAACAGCCTTGGTAAGGCTGTTTAGCTGTCATCAGCATACCATTTCTGGTTTCTCCAGACTTGACCAACAGCATAAGAAAGTTCCTTTTTTGTCGTCATTTAAATTTTCCAGAGTTGAAAATTTTCAGATCAAAGGTGAATAAATGTTCTTTTTATTCTATTCTTTGATCCAGACCATGGCTGTAGACTCTGGTTGCCTAAACATAGACCCTATAAAAAAGGTTACCTCACACACTATCTTTACACCCATGTCTTCTCAACTTGTGCATTATTGTTAGCTACACTGAATTAAGGCTTCACATCACAAACACAGATTTGTATTTGCTGTGAAATAGACATAAAATCCTGAATGAAACCAGTATAATTCCTCACTGAACCTTTTCTCGGAATCATCTGAGAAATGTGCTTACACCACTGCACCACAGGAAATTAATAAACAGAATTCTAAATTTGTCTTTTGTCATCCTGTGGCCGTTTGTTTCTTTTTGTATGACCTCTGAGCTCTATTGGCGCAGACTCCGACTCAGCACCGTTAGTGCATCCTCACCGCCTCACTACCACCTCCCAGGCGTTTATATATTCCGGGAGAGTGTCCCCAAGAGGAAAAGACACAGAGAAGGGAGGAGCGATGAAAGAATGATTGAAAAAAATACAGAAAAATACGGTGCAGGTGAGAAGGGGAAGAGGAAGGCCTGGCAGAGACAGGAATACTAGTTGGATTCATCCATGATCCTTCTCTGGCTACGGCTTTTGCTCTTCCCCATCACCACATTTCTTCCTTCTCTTTCTCCTCCTCCAAAACCAGAGCCTTTACTCCCCGACCTCACAGCTGAGATACTGCCTCACCCTCCTGCCTCCGCCAGCACAACACACACATCCCAGAGAAAATAGGAGGAGGTGATGTAATGTCAAGAATAACGACAAGGCTATATTCCTCTTCTTTTCTCCCTCTTCACTCATTTTCTGTTTTATGCACTCTCTCACTCTCTCCTTCCATTCACTTACTTTAATTTCCTCATCATTTCCTTGACTTTGGTATGTTTTCCTGGCATGGCTGCTTACTGCAGTATCTTTGTTTGTGTGTGTGTGTGTGTGTGTGTGTGTGTGCATGTAGGTTAACAAGCCTGCTTGGCAGTGTGACAAATAAAACTCCCCTCCCTCCTTTCCCTCCCTCTCGCCAGACCCTCTCCTCTCCCTCTGCATTGTTACACTGACCACTTCCACAAAGCTGTGGCCTAGTTGCACTCCCATTTCCCCCTTCACTTTGTGCACATATTGCCTTCCTGTCAAAGGGTTAAAGTGGAAACAGCTGTTTTAAAGAAACGGGCTCAAGGTATCTTTCATTGGAAGAAGAGATGAAGAGGGAAGAAATTAGGAGGGAAGAGAGCACAAGCAATAAGGGGAAGATGTTTGTGTCTCTGTGTGTGCACACATGAATGTGTACACATGTGCATCCGTGTGCATGTGTGTGTGTAAATGTGTTACAACTTATTGTGTGGGATTCCCTAAGCAGCGGGATACAGTCAAACTCTGAAATGTAGGTCAAGAGGCACAACATTTTCCTTGCACTGTTGTATAACCATGCACACACACACACACACACACACTTGCCAAATTGTCTAGCTAGACCCTGCACAACCAAGATATGCAGTGTTAGTGGAGACTATGCTGATGTGCAGGGAAGACATCCAAAGTATGCAAATGTAAAAGTTCTCCATGTAACCTTCAGCTTACCTCTATCTGTACACATAGACCTCTCACATTAAAATGTTTGGTATGTGTTGTATACGTGTGTGTGTGTATTGGTGGGAGTGTGCCCTCTGTCCAGATATGGCCTCAGTGGACAAAAGAACAGAGAGATTAGAATTTTGCAGGTAGATAACTTGCTGCACAGTCATTGGCTGAGGGCTGCAGGTAATCTCCTGGACTGGATTGCCTTTTAAGGAGACCGATGACTGACCTGCTGTAAATCCCTTGTTCACTTGCTCTAGATACGTCTTCTCTCTGTTAAATCACCACTCTTTCTTTTGTCTGTTCATCCTTCAATCCACCTTCCCCATCATCATTTTTCTGTCTTTACCTCTGTAAAATCTTTCTTATTCACTTTTTTCACCCTCTCAGTCTATCCTGCTGTTTTACACACTCCTCTGTGCCACAAAAGGCAGATAGGATAATAGAAAGAAGAAGAGGTAGAAGAAGAGAGAGAAGAAGAAAGAGAGATGGGGATAGAGAGAGGGGGAGAATTACACCTTTCTTGGTTCATCTGATTGTAAGCTGATAACCTGGAACGTACTACCAAGCTGTTACATAAGGGATAGAAGACACCCTGAGAGACTTCATATATATATGTGTGTGTGTGTGTGTGTGTGTGTGTGTGTACGTGTGTGAGAGAGAGACAAAGTAAGCAGCAGTGCCATTTCTGTCTTGTTTTCCCGGGTTTCTTTGGTAACGCATGGATAACTAGGTTAGTCACACTGCCATTTTTTAATATAGAAGAATTTGCCTGTATCAGTGGTTTATTTCTCTCTCTCTCTCTCTCTCTCTCTCTCTCAGTGTGTATGTGTGTTAAGAGAAGAGACCACACATACACACGCTGTTGAGAGGGAGAAGAAAATATTGAGTGTGTGTGGGTCCTGGCTTTAACTCATCCTCCTTGGAGGGCATACTTCCCACCATGTATGAACTGATTTGTCTCATCTAGCCGACATGTGTAGTGAATGTGACACTCAGCGGGACTGAATGTTCTGCTAAGGCATGCAATGGGAAATCTTGAAAAACACATAGGTATCGTTTTAGTGATGAATTTCCTGGGTAACGCAGTTTGTTTAAAGAATTAAAAGTAAAACTTGAATTAGGAAAATTCCCCATCCTCTTCCTCAGTGCATCCCTCTGTATAAATCGATCCTATATGTACTTTCATTTTGGCTGAAGTTTCTACTTGAGAAAGTCCCCAAACAACCAAGAATAAAAGCCTGTATTGTTAATGTTAGTTCCTGTGAAAACTGGGGGTCGTACAGCTCAGGAAAACATCACATGTGAGCTGTTTGGTTGAACTCCTGGGACTGACTTCATTAGAAATATTAGAATATGATAATCTAGACAACACTACATCTGATGACTCAAAAAACAGGGGGAGATTATCAGTTCTTTGGTAACCTGATGGGAAAAATGCCAGTTTTCTCATGAGATTCAAATGACTCAAGTTAGAAAGCACCAAAGCTTCTTCTCTTAAATTTGATTCTAACACAACAAAATTGCCAATAATAATTCAATCTGCTCACCGGTCAGGATTTGGATCAAAAAAAGACAGTATTGACAGTCAGGGGGCAGCACGCATTGGTCCATTCAAAAGATGTATCTGACGGAAATACAAACTTTCTTTTCAAACATTATATGAGATGATCAATGCAACTCTCATATCTGTGGGGGAAACAGCAAGCCTGGCTCTGTCTAAACAAAATCCACCTGAAATCCCGTCTGGATCACACTAATTAATACTCAATATCTTCTTCGTATAATATGTAGAAAACCGAAGGGAAAAAAAACTATTCACTTTTTTACCAATCAGCTGGTTTCTTAGCAACCACTGGAAACTCATCTACTGCTCCTGGCAAAGAAACGGTTGAGGACAAAACACCGTGGCTCGTGTTTACAGTTCAGTTTTTGTACAATGAGTGGTATCAGTCCTCTTATCTAAGTCCCAGCAAGGAAGTGTGTGTGTATCTCAAAATGCCAGACTATTCCTTTAGGTAAGTCAGTTGTTCATGAGAAAAGGGCTCATGACAAAAAATATTTGATATCCCATTGCAATGTTGGAATTAGATGACCCCAGACCACTTCCTCATTTGCCCATGACTTAACTTTCCATTCAGACACTGTGTAGATAATTCGTTGGAAATATTAGGAAGATGTATGGATTACTAATGTGGAGTAAGTTGCAACTGTTAATGCAGATAGAGAAATGTATAAGGATTTCGTTTTCTCCAAGTAACCATTTCTGTTGCTGGAAATATATCAGGTGTCCAGGGTCTAGCTAAGAACAAGGAGGGCTGAGGTTAATTCACCCCAGGTCCTTTCCAACACATGCAATTCTGCCTTTCGGCAGGAAGGGGAAGGACTGAGAGCAGTCTGTTTTCAAAGTGTTGGAAACTTCTTCAACATTTGCACAAGTTTTGCCAGCTTTGCTAGATTAGTTCATTTTGAACTTTTAGTGAGAAATGAAAGTTGCTATGTTATCGTATATGCAAAAAATGAAGCTTTTCTAGAAATGGCACCGCAGCAAATCAGTAGCTTGTTACATTATACAGTTGGTAATCAACACACTGAGAATTTAGTAGGAGAGGTACATTAATCAGAAGTTATTTTTTTCATGTAAATGTACTTGTCATAGTGTAAACAACTATTTCTGAGGCAACAATGAGTTGGAAAACTTTTTTTGTTACTGTGTATATATCCATTATGTTTCTGTACACTCGGATGAAACCAGTGTATGCCCAGTTTGTCCCACAGGGGTGGCTGGTCAGCGTATGTGTTTAAGATGAACGTCTGTACCAGATGTAAATGTTCTCCCTATGTGTGTGATAGGTCGGTGCCTGCGTGTGTGTGTGTGAGCAGATGGTGTGTGTCTGTCACACACATGCTCTCTTCCATTATCAGTTCCCCATCATCAATTATTCACACTAGGAGACTGAAACCAACAAGAAAAAAACAAAAGACAAATATACAGTGAAATCGCTTACATTTTAGCCAATTATATGCAGAATTACAAAAATATTTTGAGCTGATGAAACTTGGGCACTTTGAGTCTATGTTTGTTCTTGCTTGATTAAAATAAAAAAGTGTGCACACTATGTGCATGTGTGCTTGTGTGCCAAATGAAAAAGTACCAGAGAAGTGAAATCTTTCAGACGATCTGTGTAATAAGAAGCCAGCAGAGAACAGCTGGTGTTTGTACTTGAAAATGTGTGTGTATGGTGTGTGTGTGTGTGTGTGTGTGTGTGTGTGTGTGTGTGTGTGTGTGTGTGTGTGTGTGTGTGTGTGTGTTTATGTGTGTGTGTTTGCGTGCACCCGTGTGTCCAAAGAGGCTCTGTATAGGGGCCTTTGTTGCAAGAGGGCATATCATTAGCATTTAAAACTCCTCATTGCCCATGAAGACAAAGAAAGAGAGATGAAAAGCTGAGTGAGAGAGGGAGAGAGAGAGAAGGAGAGAGGGAGAGAGAGAGAGGGATTGAGAAAGAGGGAAGGAGGGAGATTCAGAGTGAGGGAGAGGAAGAAAGGGACCCAGGGGATACAACAGGAAAATGGTGGAAATGACCAGAAACACCTGCCAGTTCACACAAATGTACGCTCTATGTGTGTGTGTGTGCGTGTGTGTGGTGTGTGTGTTGATGTGTATGTGTGTGTTCATTCCATGTGGATACACATGTGTGGCTCCCAGTGTAGAGCTGTGGGTGTGTGACCATGAAATGGATTCATAAGTAGGTGGAGGCTCCAACTGTTGTAGTTTGCTGCTGGCGCCAGTGGGTGGAGCAGCAGAGCTCCTTTAGACTCTGAGTGATCAGACAGAGGAAGACTATAGATGCAAGCAACAGGCTTTTAAGACATAAAAATAACGCTAAAACAAAAATTATAAATAATTAAACACATCTGAAAAACTACAATAAAAACTATATACAATACATGAATTACAATACCTAACTAGACCACATAAATGAATGATATCTATGTGAAAGAAACTCTGACAAACATGATATTTGAACTTTATTTAATGGAAGTGTTGGTATACAGGTACAGAACAGGTACAGAAGCAGTATGTATATTAATGAGTGATAAATACAAATTACATTATATTATGTTAAAGTATACAGTGGTTATATCTGCACATTGTATGTACAAGAAACTCCATAAAAGTACAACACCAATAGAAATGGAAGAGAACATCATGATATTGTCTGTAATATAATGTAAAAAACATATGATAATGACCATATAGTTGTAGTGGTATTATATAGTTGGATAAGTAATATAATTCAATGTTGAATAAAATAGTTATTCTGAGTTATATATGTTACAAGTACCTATGCCACTACTCCCATAGTAACAATAGTACTAGCAATATGTAATCCAGGATAAGGTGCAGGTGCATTGTAACAAAGTGCTTCAGATGCAATAGTCATGCATCGATCTGTTTAAACTGTATGTATAGAGTATATACAAACAGGAACATGTTTTGTGAGTTGTTTTATGACTCTTAAGTTTTAAGTCCAAGAATATCAAAACATTGATATGATTAAAAAAGTCATCACCTATGTGATTTTCCGGTACACGACACTGTGCGACATGCTCATGTTTAAAGCAGCTCTGATCAATATTTTTATATGAGCAATGGATTAAATGACTACTTGGAAGTGTTTGCTGTGATTAACCCACAGATAACTGCTACCTGACTCTGCAGTTCCCCATCCGTTCTACACAGCTTTTAATCACCTTTCAGCTCACTGTTTTTGTTAACTAGCTCACAGTTTTATTGTTTTGGTTTGTCCTCACTGCTCTCATCAGCATCATTTACAGCAGCGGCAAGCAGCCTTAAAAAAACCCATCCCAAAACAGCAGACAGGCAAAAGTTATCTATTTGGCCTGGGAATATAGTGGCGCATTTAGCAGCTAAAGATATTTCCTCAAGAAGTTAGTGGAAACTTAAGCAAATACTGTAAATACTGAACTAACATTCGACAGGTGGCGAGAAACAAAATTCAACCAAAAGAAGGATATTGTTCCTCTGTAACTCGTGGATATGTAAATAGGCAACTGTTTTGCTAACATGTTGATTATAACAGTTTTATAAGGTCATAATTTGTAATGTTGTGTTTATGGCTACCTGCTGCCTTCAAGTATCCAAAAAAGATTAGTTAATGCATATTTAAGATATGTTTTTTATCTAAATAAGCTAAGTAAATCCAAAGGTGCACCCATTTTCTGAGGAGTGCCTCCTGATATAGTTTCTTTTTTAGATGGAGAAAGTATTAAGTAATTCTCTGCAGCTGTTTACCGTCTCAGAGATCAAAGGTGTTATGAAAAGGAAGGAAATTAGTCAGGAAGGGGATATGTTCACGTTACTGACCAGAGAAACAGTGTTCATTCATGAGGACAGGATATGATGTCACAGGCCCTCGCTGAGAGGCAGGAAGAGGTATTTTTAGTGCCGTCCTGATCAAGTTTCCAACTGGTCAGTGCTGGAGGCACCAATGAGCCCCCAAAATCAATTCCAATGAAGACACACACACACACACACACACACACACACACACACACGCACACGCACACATGCACACATACACACACACGCACGCACACACACACAGAAGACAAGACAGTGTGATGCATTCTCATTCTCATAACCTTGAGAGGAAAATCAGCGTCTTGTTTCATCACGGTGAAAATGAGATGATGTGACAGTTGCGCATGCGCACACACATACACACACACACACACACACACACACACACACACATACACATACACATACACATACACATGGACACACACACACCCTGCAGTGCCCCACTCATGCCTCACTGCTCAGTGTCTCCTTACTGACCTATATCTTTCTGTTGGGCACAGACGTCGTGGCCCCAAACACACACACACACACACACACACACACACACAGAAAACTACAAACAGAAAATCACACACACTTCATAATGTGTTAACCGGAGGGAGAAGCTATTTAGTTGCTCTGCTGATCTTGGCTTGATTGCTTTGCTGTCACCATGACAATAAGAGGTTGGGGGAACTGGAGGCACCACTGAAGCACACCCCCCCAGACACGCACACACACACAATGCTGACCTTTGACCCTGCTGCTGTGTTGAGAACAGTGGTGAAAGCAAGGCGGGGACTGTGTGTGTGGTTCCCTGGTGGCTTTAGCTTCCAGCTCTTTGTTGGTGGAGTGGAGGCCCTTGGTGGGGCTGCAGCTGTGCGCACACATGCACGCTCACAAGCAAACACACACATTCCTTGTGATTGCAAAAGAAAAAAAGCACACACAGTTCTCACACACTATCTCATACAGCCACTTCACACTGTCAGCATTGTGTCACAGACAGTTTGAAAAAGACCTTGGGTCAATTTTCCATAACAGTTGCTCTGGCTTCTGCCCACTTAGACCCTAGTAATATCATTTGCATGTAGCTTAAGTGTTAATAAAATACATTTATAGAATAGAATAATAAAAAGATTATGTTAATAATAAACTTAATAAATATTTCACCCCCTATTCAGAGAATTATGTTAAAACTGCATCACTGTAAGAAAAAAATAACCAGACTAAGAATCTACAGCCATGCTAGCAGCTCTACAAGGCTGTACTTAGGCACAGTGGCGCTTTGAGCTAAAGGCTAACATACTCACAATGACAATGCTAATGTTCTAATGTGTGGCAGGTATAATATTTACCCTGTTCACCATTTTGATTTAGTTTGTTAGCATGTTAACCTTTGCTAAACACAAGGTGCAGCTGAGGTTGATGGGAATGTGGTAATTTTAGAAATTAATAATTCTAGTTAATTTCGAAGGGAATTTGGTCACAAACCAGAGTCATGGGGAAAAAAAAAATCCAAATTTGACCTGATGACCGGAATCCACTGCTACAGTGGCATGACAAAAGTACAAAAGTAAAACAATGGCACAAGGAACATTATCAAAAAGATAATGAAACATTGAAGAGCAGCATAAACAGGGAGACATTTGAAATTCGTTATTAAACATAACACTAACCTAACTCTGATAATCTGTTATCTCTGTTGTTTCAGAAATGCTCATAATAGCCTTGAGATTTCCCAGTTTCGAGGAAGCTGAAAAAATATGGAAAAAAGAGTCTGTCAGGACATGTGCCATCATGATAGTGATTAATTTGATCAACAAAAAGACCAGCTGAAATCAGGGCTAAGTACAAAAAACTGTCAGGTCATCTGCTGCACTTACCAGAATCATCGCATTAGGGACTGATGGGACACTAAGAAGTATTTTGAATATCATGCTTTGGTGGAGAGACTGAGGTATCGGTTGCATCTGCCGGACACGGTGTCACATGATTTACTGTGTGACCAAAACACTAAATTGAGACAGATCGTGGCATAATGGCTGATGTCTTCACTCACATACTGTACCACCCTAACACCCGCTGACCTCAGCCGCTCCAGATCGAGCCGCATCCATTTAACTGGTCAATGTTCACAGAAAAATGTAGGTTAATGCGGGAGGGCTGACACAGATCTCACAGATCCCACATGTTTTCATAATCAGTCTGCCATGTGTTGCCATCCTGAACCAGCCAAAGCTCCTGTGGGCACTACTTGAACATGTTGGCTCAAATCTGACATGATTTCTGCTGACTAAGGACACTCTGGATGCAATTAGAGGCACATCTGGATGCACCATCCTCCAATGTTTTCTGCAGGTTGGGCTCAGAGTAGAAATGATTGAGAGAGTATGTATAGGTCAGAGGAGAGACACAGATTCCCCTCAGTGCTCCCTTATTTTCTTCATCCCATATTCACACCATTCGCTCTTCCTCTTTTATTCTGTTCAGATACTTCCTTTCTCAGCTGATGTTTCCATTTAATTGTCTTTTTTTTAAGGTCTCTTTGTTATATTTCAATCAAGTTTGTGAGTCATGAATAACAGCTGCAACAACATCTCCACAGCTGCAAAACAAAAACTGGTCAATTTAAACCGCCATTAAGTTAAACAGACGTAGTCTCAGTTTCAACAAAAATGTCTCCCAAACAGGCCTTTGGTTGGCCCCATTTTCCAGACACATCTGGAAAGATGTTTCCTGATTGGTGGATATCATAACGCAGGGGGTGAAAGGGAAGTTCTGATTGGCTCCAACTCAGAGGTGTGTATTAGAAGAAGATGCTTATTGGACAGATTTGTGTCTGCTGACACAATGCTGCAGTGCTGCAAAGTCTGCAGGTGTTGTGAGTGCAGCAAGTGTGTCAGTGTGTCAGTCTGTGCTTGTGTGTGCGTGGGCCCGCTGGCTGCAGCAGACCGCCTGTCCTTCATCAACCAACAGATTCGAGGCTGGTTTCCATAGCAACCATCCTTAAAGCTCAGCTTGAGAACAAAGATAGCTTCCCTCTCTCTCTCTCTCTCCCCGCTTCCTTTTGACCAGGCGTCTGAGACTCCTGTGGTGAGATCTTTTCAGTGGCTTGTGTTTGTGTGTGTTTTACTACATTTTTGTGTGTTTTTTGTATAGTGTAATCACCAATCACTTCTAATCTCATCCATCTCATCACTTATCTGGATAAAAATCTCTTTAAAAGATGTATAACTAGAGAGAAAGAGAGAAAGAATACATATAATTGTGTGTTTGGTGTGTGTGTGTGTGTGTGTTAGTGTGTGTATGCATGTCCATGTGTGTTTGGTATGAAATGACAGAGCTCGCCTTCTCAAACACATATAAACTAACATTTGCAACAATGGAAGCACCCATCTGGAGGGAAAGATAGGTGAAAATTGAGGGGATATGCACCTCCATAGACACACACACACACACACACACACACATAAACACATAAACACATAAACACATACAAACACACACACATTAGGAAACTAGGCCCATACCAGTACCGAATGAATTTGCAGCAGGGGTATCAGATCATGATGATTTATCTTTCACAGTCTTACAGTGATATTTTAATCAGGTTTTAATCGAGTGTAATACACAAAAAAACTTCCTTGTTTAAAGCTTATCAAAGACAATAAAGACAAAGGCTACAGACATCACATGTTTCAATACCTGTCACAAAAACTGCATTTGACTCCTGAGCTAATGACATAATTTGAGGTGCTTATATGGGCTAGTTTTGTATCAAACTAAAGGTAACAGATCCAGTACTACTACTAAGTCAGGGAGCCATCATGAAGGTCGTCTCAGTTCCTTTATTCCTCCCTGGAGGGACAAGGATACACAAGATTATCCTTCACATTAAAGTTATTAAATTGGGGTTTAATGACATTGAATGGCCGTCTCTGGCTATCATGCTGGATGTATTTGTCAATATCTGTTTTGTTTCCAGGCCAAGTTGGATATGTTGGAGTTCTCAGAATAATAAAGGCCTCCCTGTTGTGAATGCTAGAAACATGCAATAATGATAACTCTAGTAGAACATAAACGCAGCATCAATAACAAGCCATTTCTTAAAAAAAGAATGTCTCAGTGCCCGTTATTTTAATCCTCAAACAACCAACTCTGTGATCATAAAACGGTCTCGATGAAGTCAATGCTCACAAGTTGTTAACATGGGAAATACTTTTTCTCTCCATATGATGTCAATAACACACACATGGTGATATATTGGTTTACTGAAATATAGAGTATATAAATTGAGGCTGAAAAGTGACATGTTAGAAAAAAAGTGAATGAACTACATAATCAGTGACTATGATCCTTTAAACTGAAGTGAACAAAAAGTTTCAAATCAACAAAGTGATTCTTAATTTTCAACTCCAATGTAATGATTTCACAGATTACATGCCTGTTAGTTTAGAGACACTGATAGATACTTTACAAAATGGCTATGACCACGTGTGAAAAAAACTCTTCCAGTTCATTGTGATGAGGATTTTGATGATAAGGCTGCAATTTCCTGACCAGCAAAAAATGTCACAGTGGTGTCACAGTGGAACATCTGTGAGTGTTGACCACTGTCGATTACTCCAACAACAAAGTTGAATCAATTATTCATGTGAATCCTCTTAGTTAATTTGTGCTGCTCTTGGCACAGGCAGATGCGAGGGATTTGCACTTTGGAGAGAAAGCTTATTGATGCTGCTGTGCCAGCCCTGTCCATCAATCCAGGGGAGATGACTCTTTCCATTTTTGAACAGTATGCAATCAGCCTACAAAGTTCTGGTGCAGGGGATTTTATCACTTTTCATAAGGTGGATGCCTGAAATATTATCCTTAAAGTGATTGTTAGACATCTTTGGAAATATTCCTATGTGCTATGTTGTCAAGACCTAGATTTGGAGATCATTGCCAGCCCCCTGACTGTGTGTTGAATTGCAATTTGGAGCCAGCAGCTGCTTATCTTAGCTTAGTTTATCTTATCTTAGCATAAAGAAACTGGGACAGTGCTAGGCCGACTCTGTCCAAATATTACATATTACATTGTTTATTTAATCTGTACAAAAACTTAAACGACTAAAGACAAGCTGTGGTTTGAAAATCATTTACATACTGGAAATATTTCTCCTCTAAAACTTTCATTTATTTTCAAATATGCAGATGAGTTTGCTCTATTCTCTTGTTGTTGTGGACTATTAGATTAGCTGCAGCAGTGCCTCAGCAGGAATATTAATATTATGGACAACGCATTTTTTTCAAAATGAAACAGCATAAAAATATAATAAAATATTGATGTCATCGAAGCTGTTCTGCTTCCTGTGTATGCTGCCTTCGAGTCTAGGTAACATACAGGTCTTAAAATTCAGTTTAAATCACAGTGTGAAAGTTGAACATTTATATGAAATAATAACAAACTGGGTCCTGTTTAGTAGTTTTTAGTACTTAGTCTATTTGAGTGTGGGTTTTTTTTGGACTTACCGTATGTTAGATTGATAGATATAAATTTGCATCAGGCATTCATATATCACTGGTATCAGCAGCTGTTACCACAATTTTCAACATTTCCTTTTCAAGATTCAACAGAAACATCATGCCAGGTAAAGAAATATTCAAATTTTTGCTGCCCTACTCAACACTATGTGGAAATTCCTGTCAGGACCTGAATGCAGCATTACACAGTGTTAAAGTTTGCTTTTAAATATCCATTCATTAAAATCAATATTGCTATTTTTGTGGCCTCAGCGATTGAAAGTTTGATATTTTTTCTTCTGAAATATTTCTCTGAATAAAATAAGGTGACCGAAGCACTAAACAGTGGTGGATAAACAGAGGAGATTTCTATTCAATCTGAACAGCTCAGAGCTCTTTACATATACTCCTTTTACAATCCAATTTTGAAAAGTAATAATGTACAACATGAAAAAAGCCATTAAATCACTGTATGATAACAGATATTAAATTTTGATCTCCTGTCAAGTCTAATTTCACCGGTATATCCAAAGAGTTCAGAGGTCAGGGGAAATCAGAGAGCCAGTCTGGATTTAATGACACTATTCGGCAGGGTTGAATGCCCGCTGATAGACTTTCTTTGCTTAGTGACAGAGACATAACTAAGGTGTGTGTGTGTGTGTGTGTGTGTGTGTGTGTGTGTGTGTGTGTGTGTGTGTGTGTAGGACACCTGCACAGCATCCATGCTGCAAACAATACTCATGTCATTTCACAGGGAAATAAATGGCGTACGAACTACTTCTGCTATAACTTTTGCGTTTGTATTTGTATACTTGTATATCAGTGTGTGTGTGCGTGTGCGTGCGTGCGTGTGCGTGTTGCATCCTCACGCACTGACTGAGAAGATGCCAGCATGATTTGTTTGGCCTCTTTGTTTACAGAGCCTTTGCTACCCTCTGATGTGCATGCTCAGGCCATGAATAGAGCCTTGTCTGTGGACGCACACCATCATTCCTCATGATTTGAATGCATCAGTCCATCTGATCCCTGTGTCCAAGAAAAGAGAGATGGGACTGATATGATGTGAACATTTGGGTTAAATCAGATTCCCCATATGTAAACGTGGGTAAAGGGGCTATCGAGGTTAATGGAGCCCCCTCTCTCGTCTCCTTACTTTTGAGGTCTCTACCTCTGAGCTGAGAGTTTTGCAGCAGCTTTTCTTCATGTGTCCTCAAACCCACTATTTGTTGTTTGACAAGAATTTTGAGGACAGAGGAAGAAGAAACGGCGTCTCCTGTGAGTTTACGTAAATGCAGATGGCGTTAAACACGTGAGAAAGAACACGACAGAACATCAGCAGAGGAGAGAAATAAAACTTCTCCTCAGCTCCCAGGTCTCTGTCCATCCGAGGGGGCGTGGCCTCCAGTGCGACGTCACCGATGGTTATATAGGCTGCAGCTGTGGCGGCGGGCTCGCGCTGCTGAGACAGGCAGAGCACCGAGGACCCGGCGGCGCGCGCTCCCAGACTCTCACTCAGCCCCCTCCACACACACACACACACACGCACACACACACACACACTCTCTCCCCAAACAAAGAGAACGAAGCACGCGAGGTAGGACGGCATCTCACCCTCTCATCCGCGAGGTCAGTCACTTGCAGAACCGCCCCCCCCCCGAAACTCCCTCTCAGACAGATCCGGTCCGGTCCGAGGCTCGAACGCACACGGAACCGACAATGTCGACTAACGGCGCGACCAACGGAACCAGCGACATGCTGCAGATCCAGTTCGGGCTGATCAACTGCGGGAACAAATACCTGACGGCCGAGACCTTCGGCTTCAAAATCAACGCGTCGGCCACGAGCATGAAGAAGAAGCAGATCTGGACCCTGGAGCAGAGCGGCGACGACTCCAGCGGCAACGTGTTCCACCTCAAGTCACATCTGGGCCGCTACATCGCCGCCGACAAGGACGGCAATGTTACCGGAGACACCGAGACCCCGGGCCCGGAGTGCCGCTTCATCATCACCGCCCACGACGACGGACGCTGGTCCCTGCAGTCCGAGGCGCACGGGCGCTACCTGGGCGGCACCGAGGACCGGATCATCTGCTTCGCCCAGACCGCCTCCGTGGCGGAGAAATGGAGCGTGCACATCGCCATGCACCCGCAGGTGAACATCTTCAGCCTGACGCGCAAGCGCTACGCGCACCTGAGCTCCAAGGTGGACGAGATCGCCATCGACCGGGACGTCCCGTGGGGGGTCGACTCCATGATCACGCTGGTGTTCCGCGAGCAGCGCTACCACCTGCAGACCTCCGACAACCGCTTCCTGAGGAACGACGGCACGCTGGTCGCCTCCACGGACAAGAGCACGGGCTACACGCTGGAGTTCCGCTCCGGGAAGGTGGCCTTCAGGGACTGTAGCGGCAGGTACCTGGCGCCCTCCGGGCCCTCCGGTACCATGAAGTCCGGCAAGAGCGCACGCGTGGGCAAGGACGAGCTGTTCGTGCTGGAGCAGAGCCACCCGCAGGTAGTGCTCACGGCGGCCAACGAGAGGAACGTCTCCACCCGGCAAGGTGGGTGTGGTGGTCGGGTGCGTGCGCGCTGCAGGCCCGGCGGCCCTCTGGGTGACAGCTTGCGTGAGTGTGTGAGTGTGTTGGTATCTCGTCCGCTGGCAGAGGAAGGGTTAAAGTGATGGAATGTCAGGCTTGATTCACCCCCTGCAGCCCCCCCCCCACACACACACACACACACACAGGATGTAGGACAGTGATGGTCTATATAGTCACACACACACAGGCCTGCGTGTATATGCACACGCTAAACGATGGCTTGCTTGACCCCATCCTCCAATAATGTCTTGGGACTCAGCGCTGAGGGCCTGTAATGTGTCTCAATGTGGGGAATGAGCCCAGCGTCACAGGCCGAAGGTCAAATGTGCAGATATATCTACGGTTCCCCCCCCCCCCTCACGAATGTAAACAGGGTAGAAAAGAGCTGATGAGTATTTGCCATGTTAGCTGATGCCTTTTCAGTGAATTTTACAGGCAGCCTACATGAAAAGAGTGCAACAAAGAAGCATAGAGTCCTCAGCCCTGTTAACACACACGGCTCCATGCGCACGTGTGCCGTCATTCAGATGTAAAACAGCCTTAAACTGGCGAGAGGCTGAACTGGCACAAAGCGCAACAGCTCCACGGTTGAAGGAGAGGAAAGGATACATCCATGGAGTCGCAAAGACGGAAGACTTGCACTAAAATTAATATTTAAGTGCATTCATTAGTTGTCCCGTCTCTGACGATCAGTTGTGCTACATCAAATCTTGTGAGTTTAAGGGCAGCTTCAGTATCCTCCAATCTATATCAAAGCATTTCACCTCCTTTAGAACATTTTAAATGCATATGATAAGCCATCACTATTAACACTAATGATATATTGAAGGGAACCTGAATCATCTTTATTTTAGCAACGCGGCCTTGATGGCATTGCAACCTAAAACCAAAACTCCTCCAGAGTATATTTTCCTGCTGCAGCTGTGTAATCAACCTGGATAGCAATGCTGAAATTAGAGCCTTTTGTGGGTTTGAAAGCAGCTGAGGTCTCCAGACAGATTCATGGTTCTTCAGAGGTTCCTATACACATACAGGGTTTTTCTTGATGCATCTGCCTGGTATCAGTAATAAGTTGTAGCCATCTCCAGGCAAGCACACTCCTGACTATTACTAGCTCTTCTTTTTTCAGATCAGATCATGGTTTCTGTGTGTGTGTGTTCGTGTGTCTGGTTTACAGCTGTGTGATACAACCTTGGTCCCTCCACCTTCTTCCTTCCTTCCTATCCTCGCCCCTTTTTAAGTTTTCCCACTTCTTCTTCCCTATCACCTCCTTTCGCCTCCTACCTCATAGTTTTCCCTCCGTTTTCAACATCTCTCACCATTTCCTTAGGCCTTCCTCTCACATCCTCATCTGTCTCCTCACCCCCTCCCCCATTCCTCCCTGCAACTCCAGCCTTCAGGCCTGGCTGTTGTGTGTCTGAGTGCATTATCAGTGATATCCCTCATGCTGAACGGTTGACGTGTGTCTAAATCAAGGACCCTCGAGAACCATCTTTTGTCTCTAAAAGGCTGATTGAATGAATACCTCTGTCTCATCAAGAAAAGTCCTGAATTAAATTAAAATTTGAGGCGTGAGTGGGAGTGTGAGTCATCCTCTAAAAACCCCTTTGACTCAGCATAAAAATGTCATCAGTGTGATTTGGATAGAGATGAGGAAAATGCCTGAGAAAGCTGAGAAACCATAGCATTGTCGGTCTGTAATGAATGATAGGACTCTACTAACTGATGCTCTTTAAATCTATATTTAGTTTCTGGTCAGGAACAACACACTGTTGAGAATACTGTGTGGTTTAGTGGTTTTGCTTCCACTTGTCAAAATGAATGATCTGTCTATCCTTTATTTTCCTCTCCCATCTCTGTCACACCCCAAGGCTGTTTGTCCTGTCTTCATGCTTTGTTTACTTATCACAGTGGATATTTAATCACTTTTTCTCATTTTGGAGGAGTCAGCCCCCCCCCCACACACACACACACACACACATACACAAACACACACACGCACACAAAAGTGGTGCTCAGTCATAGACACAAAATGGATGCCTGTTTTGAAATTGGATGTTACAAAAAAAATGTTAATGAGATGGAAATGGTATTTAAAAATTGGAAATGTTTAACAAATCTATTGGAATTTGACAACATCCTCTGTAATGAGAATGATTTAATAATCCCAGGGTAAAAAAAATCTATTGCTGCCTGTCAACATTTTGCTAAATCAGATTATGCCTTTTAATTACAGAGGGTGCAGTTCAGTGAAATGTCACAGCAACATCCTGATCACACAAGCTCAAGTATGAAATGTTTTACCAGTCAGTAATCTACAGAGTGCAAATACATTTAGGGTTTACTTCTGTATACACAAGTAAAAAGTCATGTAAAGTAAGTATTTAGCTCTCTTAAATGAAAAACTTTAGTCCTCATTGGCATTTAATGTTTTTACATAAGTACCAATGTTGATCAGTTGCTGGTTACAGCTGAAAGTTCATTTTACATAATGACATGTGGTTGCTGGTAAGAGTTTAAATTTTTTTTTCAACTGGTCTGTTCTGCTAACTTTTGTCAGTTTGTCAAAATAATTGATAAACAGTGAAAAAAATCATCAGTTTTAGTTTTTGATACATTATCAATGTAAGTAAAATGTTAATCTAGTTCGCATGGGGCTCAGAGGTAGAAATGCATCGATCTAATGAGCAGGATAGGTCTCTGCCTGCGATACTTATTAACCTGAAAGGGTATTGGCCATCCTCATGAAAGGTGCCCTGTGTGGTGGTTCTCACCAAACACATTCCCTCTATCCTTGACATCTGATAAACACATGGAAACCATTTTTTTCCTTATGAACCATTTGCAAAGCTAATTTGTTTTTAAAAATATTTAAATTGTGCATCATTTACATCCATGTTTGCTTGCTCAGTCTTTTTGTTCTTGCCTTTGATGGCACATACCTGCCTTTCTCAGCGTGTTACTGCCACCAATTGTAGATCTGCTAAACGGCGTAACACTGGTACCAGATCCACGCGTCTTTTTGCCCCAGTGCTCTTGCTCATGCATGATATTTGGGGAGGGGGGGCAAAAACCAAAACAGGGACAAACTGGGAAAAACAGCACTACTAGTGGTCAAGAACTCCATAGGGTAGCCTTAAAATAGTGTTTCCTTGTCATTGACGTTATAAAAATTCAGTTTCCACTATGCTTGCGTTCGTGTAATGACAGCGGGTTACTGAATCAGTTTTTAGTACTACATAAATCCCTGGCATCATGTTACCATACTTGAAAAATGATCTCAGTTTCCAGTCAGTGAGGTTTTCTGTAGATTTTACTGCTACTAACTATAGATCTACGAAATGGAAACACCAACAATGGATTCATATTAGTATTTGACATCAGAGGATACCATGACTTGGTTTTGGGGTAAGAAAGTTGTATCTGTGCATCCCTACTAGTCCAATTCCCTGTTTAAGGAAACTTTTGCAGGTTGGGTGCTGTCATGGGGCATTAAACCCATGCCCTCCCTGCTTTGTCTGCCAGCCTGAAGCTAAAATCTGTCCATTATGAGAGGAAGGTCTGAATCTTGAGAGGAAGACCTCGTTCAACCCACCAACAACCAGATCATTGTGATGTGGATAAAATGTTGAGTGGAATTAAACTGGCTCCAGATGTTTTTAAAACCAACAGCTGCTCATAGCCCCTCTCGGCTGTGGCTATATGCCTGGCAGAGCTGAGCCAAGATGGTGGTTGAAGTCGGCTGGCTTCCATTAGCAGCCTAAAGGTTTTTGACATGAGCAAACTCAAGGGGTTCATTCCAAAAACTGCTTTGTCCAATCCAAACTGTTGATTTTCTGACTCACATTAAATTGTTGTTGATAAAGTTTGTGTTCTTAGACGCAGTAAATCCGGTTTAGACATCTCTCATTAAATGGAGCCACGATATGTTGAGTGTGTCGGAATGCTGACACCCACTTGAGAGAAGTTTCTGCAATTTAGATAGACTTACCCCCATTTATTTTAACATTTAACTCTTGTTCAGAGTAAAAATGTAGCTGTTTATGGTGCTTCGTTTTTAATTATCTCTGCCAAGGAGGTTATGATCTCTCACATCCTATTTTTCAGCAGGATTATGCAAAAACTACTGAATTATTTTGCACTGAACTTAGTGGAGGGATGGAATGCAATGGCAGCCGGTATCTAGCTCTTTCCAAAGCAGGCCCTTCTAAACCTTAGAAGTTTAGAAGGGACTCATCCTGGTCCATTTTGCAGAAATGGTAACAGCCTCTACCATGCAGTTCAATATGGCAAGATTGTTAGATAAGGGTTTACAGGTCAGTTAAAGTATACTGTCACTTAGAAGTTAAAAACCTCTCTGATCATATGTGGTGTTTAGGGTTATGGATTTAAACATTCCCACATTTCGACAGTGGAGCCGGTTGAGAAGATATCACCCTGAAATAATGTTTAGACAAGTCCAAGCTGACCTAAATAATAATATTAAAATGATTTCAAACACACTCTTTAATGTTTTTGGCTCATTGCAGTTTAGGAGTTATTTGTGTTGTTGTGAATCCAAGGGGCTTCAAAGACATCACAAGGAATTAATTTTTCAACAATAACTGTGACACTGCTGGAAACTTTTAAACTTATTTATTGTTATTTATTTCTTTGTTCTTCACCCAAATCTATTTTCATTGCTTTTTTACTTATTGATTCACTCCTAACTGAAAAAGAGGCCTTAAATTAACCAGTAAATAGAAATTTCGACATTGTGTCACTTGTTTGCAGTTGGTTCCTCACACGGTCTCAGTAATTTTCAGTTTCAAGCAAACCCAAATCCATTAATTTCAGACTCATGACAATATATTAGATCCATGCATTATAGAAGTCCCTCTTTTTGCTGTCCTCTAATTTGTGCTTGGGGCGTTCATAGCTACCATTAAATTGACCCTCTGCTGTTGCTTGTTTCCTGCTCATAACATCCACTCTCCTCATCCCTGGTCACATATTCCTAGAGAGACTTTTTAAAGACCCTCATATGACCCGAGACACAATTATCAGTCAGTTAGCCTGGAGCTCAATGGCCCTTTTAAGTGGTCTGTTACTGCCCCTAAACCGTGATGCATGTTTGAGTGAAGACTGAACACTGGTTTGTCTTTAGCTAAATGGATGAGAACCCATCACATCCTGTTGACTACTGGTGCGACCATTGAGTGCTGACTGCTCTTTGTAGCTGATGGTCCTCCAGGCCGCTGGCTCTAGGGAACCACTGCTGAAGTGACTGAAGTGGAGATGAGAAGCTTGCAGGGTAATTTTTTTTTTCCCTGTTCCTTATTGTCCAGAGTGTGATTCCTGTTGGGATCAGGCTGTTTCTATGTCAGATAGTTACTCAGCTGAATTCCTGATAGCATCTGATAAGGCAGTGCCCCTTGAATGTTTTCTGGCTGCATCCTGTGACTAACCTCCTGATTTGCTAGGCTTGCTATGAATGCATGAAGCTCCTGCAAGTCTTATAAATCATAACCAAAGCCACATGAAAAGATTTAAAAATGTTAAGCAACTCTGAAAAGACTCTAGATCACAGATATAAAGGAACAGTTTGACATTGTGGGAAATATATTTATTTGCTTTTTTGCTGAACGGTAGATGAATCGATGGGTACCAGTCTCATATCTGTCCATTTAAAATAAAGCTAAAGCCACTATGTAGTTAGTTTAGCTTAGCATAAAGATGGGACATGAGGGAAATGGCCTGGCTCTGTCATCTGTGGCAAAACCAAAGTGTACAACAATAATTGCGGTTTTATGTGGGGTTATGTGCTGGACTAGTTCTTGACCAGGAACAGTGACCTCTTGAGTTTATTTTGTACAGGAAGTCCCCAACGACCCAAGAAATAGTCCCACAGATAAACCTCCGTGAAAACCACAAACTATTGCTTTTCTACTCTTGCTTTTGTATGGATTAAGACAAGCAAGTTATAAAGTGTTAATCAGTGAGATTTAGAGGTGTCGTATTTTTGTTACCTTTGAGCAGAACCAAGCTACACAATCCCTCGGTTTTCATTTAGCATTTAGCATACAGATATAAAAGTGGAATTGATCTTCTTATCGAACTATCAGCTAGAAAACAAATGTGTATTTTCAACTTAAAACTAATCATTTAACCGCTAATTTTGGTAGGTTGTGGATGGTAAAACAGTCACTGTGGTCAGAATACAATATGTTACCAGCTCAAACTGTCAAACTCTCTCTCTGGTTTTGATTGGCCCAATTTTTCCTGACTCCAGCGAAAGCTCTGAAAAATGTTGGAAATCAGTTTTCATGTCAAATTGGAGTTAAAATCCCACACTGATGACAAAAGTAGACAAAAAGAAAGGTGGCTCCCGTGTTGTTTCTGGCCATGATTCAGCACTGACACCCTTTCTGTTTCCTTCACCCTCCGCTGGCAGGAAATGAGTCATGAGAGACATGACTTCAATCTTGCCTAGTGTGTGTTGATACCTGCAGGGTGAAAGGTGGTGATTTGCTCCCTGCGCAACTCACCCACTCAACAAAAAAAAAAAAAAAAAAGATGAGATATCAATTCATGCATCCTTGGTAGTCGTCAGTGGCTGTCATAGAATGTGCCATGGTACTGCTTTAATAGGTTTACCGACCTTCGCTATGTTTGTTTTATACAGGGTCCATATGTGTGTGTTTTGGTAGCGTGCTGGGGGAGCTGCCTTACGTCGGCTGCAGAGCACCAGGGAGCCTCTCCTCCTTAATTTCGTCTACTTTATTGTAGGTTAGGCTTCAGCTGGTCGCCAGTGTGTCGCTCTTCTCTGCTCTGGGTGTGTCTCCACCTTGATGCCCTCTGAATCAAGGTCCGGCTGAACTTCACTTTTTGTAACACAACGATCACCGAATGGGCTTTAAATCAATGTACCAAAAGATCTGGGACATCCTCGGGCACAATGCTGTGTCTGACCTCATTTTTGGATGGCTTTTTTTTTTTTTTTTTTTTTTAGAGGAAGTGGAAACCTTAGTTTTTGTGTGTGTGTCTTCCAATTTGTGCATACTGCATGAGCACCGGTGTTTCCGTCAGCACAGTACTTAGTTTGTAGGCTGTCCAGCCTGTGTGTGTGTGTGTGTGTGTGTGTGTGTGTGTGTGTGTGTGTGTTTGTCTGCGTTTGGATCAGAACAAAGGCCAATGAGCTGGCTCCCTGTTTGTGCCCCAGCTGGTCGCCCCCTCAGTCAGACATGCTGAACAATAGGAGACACACACACACAATTGGACTTGATACAGTTGCGTGCGTTCACAGCAGGCCTCTGGTGCTGGCTCACAAGTAACCGAGGCCTGCAATCTGTGCCTGCCGCCATCAGGCTGAATGTGGTGGGCGGGGTGGACAGAAAGATAAAGGGGTTACTTCAAGAGCATGAGTGTGTATCTGTGTGTTTGTTGGGCTCTGCATTTGGTGTGGTTTGGGAGGATTCGGCATGTGTGGTCACCTCTTTTGGTGTGGTTAGCTGAAGGGGGACACCGAGTGTACAGACCCTCTTCCCTCCTCCTCCATCAGAATGGATGTTTTTGGGTATATAATAAATTCACACACACAGATAAATTCAGAACATCCCTGATGAGCAGCCTTGGCCTCGCTTTGAGTCAGGGCTGAAGCTCCACAGGCTTCAGGGCAAGTGTTTTGTCTCTGTCAGTCTTGTTTTCTCTCTTTGTGTGTGTACCCACCAATGTTGTTCTTTCCTTGTGGCCAGATTCAAGGTGTGTGTACAGATGTGTGTGGAAATGTGAGACACTAAGCCCCTGACTATAGTGAGACTCTTGGCACTGGGTCCTTCATGTATGTTAGGTATTGAAAAATGAATTCAACATTGCAGATATTTTCCATCAGGCTTTTTATGTATTGTTTTGCTATGAGCTAATTTGTGTTGTAAGTAAGTCAGTAATCCCTCTGTAAATTCCTCGTAGGTAGAGGCATCTAGCAGATGGTACTCTCACTCAGCACTGCCACAGTAATAAATGTCTTTTCCCTGTGCTACTGTGTTGGCTGAGCAGGAAGCAGCGAGGATTAAAGGACAGTTCAGTGATGTGACTGATGATCGTGCAAACGAGCAGAGTCTGACCCTCTTTTCTCCTAATTTTTCTCCTCTCGTCCTCCTCTAATGTTCCTCCAAATCCTTTTGTCTGTTGCAGCTAAACTTACATTAAACTCCCCCCATACCATGTGGTTCCCATTACGGTCTGTTATATTTTCCTTCCCAGTCATCTGTGTGTGTGCGCTCCTGTGTGTCTCCATGTATTGCTGCACACACTCAATCGGTCTGCAGAGGCCAAAGCTCCTAAGTTCACTTTAGCAGGCATTTGACAGGAGAGGGATGATCGGTATTTCTCTTTCCTTTCAGACACAAAATGTGAGTAGTTATTCTTGAGCGTCCAACACCTTATGTAATACTTTCTTTGCTATGACAGGCTTGTCTAGGGTCTTTGTTGCATTTGATATAAAGTACATCCTGGCTATAGTTGTGGCAGTTGCGGGAAAGCGGTGTAAAGCTTGTCATGAAGGGAAGAGCAGTCACGAAGATTACTGTTATGGACTGTATGAAAATTAGATAGGTGAGCAGGGCTGCGCCTTATGTTTGACTTTTTAAACATAATAGTTGTTAATATTTCCTCTAGACCCTCCCAATTTCAAGATATTTAAACATTAAGTGTGAATTGTGGGTAATGTAAGTTCCAGGTTTTGACAAGGAAAAGGAAATGTGTGTAATAAGAAATTAACTACTTTTAATGACCTCAAACTGTCCATTGTGAGTCAATATGTTATAGAAGTGCAATGCTAAATTGGTGGAATACTCCCTTAACTAAAAAAAGGCAAAGCACAAGAGATGGTATACCTCAATTCAAACCACAATATCTATCTATATTTTACATAGCCAATAACGTACGTTGAAAATTACATTGGTAACTGTCCAATTAATGGTAAACATAGGAAAATGGTGAATCCATCAGTCAGTTTTTGTTTAAATCAAGAGCTGGTAAGAAAATGATTATTATTACCACCAAATAACAAGTGAAATGGGATCAATGTCTCAAGCTGTGCTTTAATTTATAGGATAATGTTATATTTCACATTTGATGTTTTTTTTCTTTCCTTATTATGAATGTCAGTCACTTTTTTAAATGTGTGTTTATTGCATATATCCATGAGGACGAAGTACATTTGTTTTATTTCTCAAAACTGACACATTGGCCCCACAGGATAGCATTTTATTCGAAACCTCAGAGACAGGATTGCTTCCTTATGCATATAGTAAAATGTGGCTTCATCTCCAAACTAGAGTCATCATTTAAAACTATTAAGCCCTTTTATTTATTTTAACAAGAAGTCTCATATGAAAGGCTTAAATGGCATAAATCTGGGGTGAGAAAACAAAAGAACTTACCCTACTATACCAAAAAGCATACCCTCCCTTCACCAAAAATAAAAAAAATAACCCTCTTCCCCAATAATAATTTTTTAGTCCCCTACTAAATGTCAATGTTAAGCAATTTGTGAATTCAGCTGATAAATGTCATGACCAGAAGAGCCTGCTTCCTAGTTTGACAACATGATGTTTTTTTTTCCATAAACAACATTCTAGGGCAGATTTTCCTTTTAATGTGTTCAGCGTGATCAGCGCAGCCAGTTGAGAGGCTGTAAGAGCAAAAGAAACATGAAAAAAGTGAGCTGGGGAGGAGGGGGGGGTTCCACAGGGAGACGGACAGGGAGACGGACAGGGAGACGGACAGGGAGACGGACAGGGAGCACATGAGTGTGTTGGTTTGTTTTCTCACACACATCTTTCTTTCTCTCACTGTCTGGTTCTCTCTCGCTCTGCACACATTTTCACAGCGCTCCAGCAGACAGTCCATCTCTCTCCCTGGCCAAAGGTCCATGACTTCATCATATACAATAGCTCACATTGTGCTGCATGAAGTGTGTGTGTGTGTGTGTGTGGGGGGGGGTTACATTAGAGGGTCATATATTTGTTCATCTGATAGTCGACTCATGTTTGTTTACCTCTCTGTTGCTCTGAAGGGGGTTGACTCAATTTTATACACATACAGTGGGGTGTATCATAACAGCAATTATTTTCATTATTAATCTGTTATCCAAAAATAACATTTTTTGGATCACTATTGGATGAATTTCCATTAAATCTCACACACACATTCAGGGGATGAATGCTACTGGCTTCGGTGATCTCTTATCTTTTCATCTTGTGCCAGTATCAAAATTTATGACCAAATTTTAGTTTACGACCAAACACATGTGAAACCAATGATGTTCCAGTCAGCCATACTTTTGTGTTTAGTGCTAATTAGCTAATTTTGGCATGCTATCATGCTAAATAAGATGTTGTCTGTGGTTAAACATTAAACCAGCTAAACATGAGGATTTCCACTGTGAGCATGTTATTGTGCTGAAATTAGCTTTTAGCTCAAAGCGCCACAGTGCCTACGTGCAGCCTCAAAAAGTTGCTAGCTTGGGTGTGGACTTGGTCTACGGGGTTAAATCTGACGGTTAATAAAAATGCAAAGAAATGTGGGAGCACAAACCATCCAACATAAACAACATAAACATCCAACAAAGTGAAATGCCAATAAGTTAGATTTGGAACTAAAATCAAGGCTTGTCTTGGCTGTATTCTGGCTTACTTTTCCCACTTTTGGTTTAAAGGTCATATTTTTTCCTTTTGTGTTTCTCAGTGTCTGAGTTTGGTAATTATGATAAATCATCAAATATTCTACAAGCAGGAAATAACTGGTATAGCTCTCCTGCTCTTCTGTTGGTTTTCACATTGTTCTTACATGTCGTTGCATTTTAGCAAATAAATTAAACTCCATATTAGTCTTGATTCTTCATAATGATTTAAATTACTAATTGACAATCAAAATAGTTGTGGATTAATTATAATCCCTAAATGTTTGGAACGGGTTCAGCTCTACCTGTTATCTACAGTCACATTCAATACGAGTGATTCCTGTGTCTCTGTGCTCTTTTTCTTTGTTTTGTGATGATACACCATGACAACTAGTACTTTGAACAATAGCAGGGTCTGTCTGGACAGGTGTGTGTGTGTGTGTGTGTGTGTGTGTGTGTGTGTGTGTGTGTGTGGGTGGTCTGAAATCCTTGCTTATTTAGTGTGTGTAATCCTTACCGGAGGATGTGAGTAGGTATGTGTCAAAAAGTATTGTATAACCGTGTGTGTGTGGGTGTGTGCGTGCACACATGCGTGTTTTTCCCCATCTGGACTGCTGGTTCATGGTCATCTTCTGTGGCTATTTCCAACTCTCACATGTGCGAAGGACTCATGACTTACCCACCAGTCAGTATTAAAACTAAAGCCTCCTCTCCAATCGCCTTTCCCCTGCCCAGGTATGGACCTGTCAGCCAATCAGGACGAAGAAGGTGACCAGGAGGTGTTCCAGGTGGAAATCTGCCGCGAGAACAGGAAGTGTGCGTTCCGGACTGCTGCTGGGAAATACTGGACCCTCACTGCTAATGGCGGCCTGCAATGTACAGCCTCCACCAAGTATGAATCACACACATTATCGTGTCTCTGTTTAGCAAGACACACATCGGTTTAAAAATCACAGCCACAACTACTCTGATTGGTCCTTTCAGTCACCCTCTGTGTGTGTGTGTGTGTGTGTGTGTG
The DNA here is from genome assembly GCA_016859345.1 of Istiophorus platypterus. Classification (NCBI taxonomy): domain Eukaryota; kingdom Metazoa; phylum Chordata; class Actinopteri; order Istiophoriformes; family Istiophoridae; genus Istiophorus; species Istiophorus platypterus. The sequence goes on along the minus strand of CM029112.1, from coordinate 16,863,409 downwards.
TGTGTGTGTGTGTGTGTGTTCACGGAGAACCTGATACTTGTTTGTCACAGCTCTTAGTCTGTAGTCTTGTTCTGTAATTTGAGCTGATGCATGACTTAGCAGTTTTGTGTGTATTGGATGATGTTGTGTGGGGTGTGTGTGTGTGTGTGAGGGGGGACTGATTCACGTCTGATGATTAAGTGCATTTGTGCGAAACCTCAACCTGTAAGCAGTATTTTTCTCCTTTATGTGCAACGGTTCTGTCCAGCCAGAGTGCTGGCTGTTAACCCCTGAGCTTTTGACCTCTGACCTTGTGCTCCTGGATAATTTACCCTGTGAGGCCCCAGACAGATGCAGGAAAGGAAGCTGGAGCTGCTTTCATAGACCACTCTTGGCACCCTCCTTTTATTTGTGCTGGAAAAATGACCTTTATTTTTTATTTACCTTTATTTCTTTTTTTTTTTCCTTTATTTTTTTTTAAGGCAAAGATGAGTGTAATCCTCGGGAGAAGCTTCAGATGTTCAGTTATGAAGCAGATTTATATAAACAGAAGTGATACAGAGTACAGCACTAATCTGATCCAGTATCAGATTAGTCCGAGAAGCATGTGTCCTTAGTTAACTCGGAGGCTTTTTCAGGATAAGACAAAGCGGAGATGGTCGAGGACATTGAGGGGTCGCATTGCAGAGAGCTCTGCAGGAAGTTCACTACATTCCTTCATCACATTCTTGAGCTTTGACTTGGTTCACTCCTTGGAGATTGGACCACAGAAATGTTCTCTTTCACTGAGTCCTTTATTGGTTTTAGGAAACCGTTTTGGAGAATGTTTCAGAGCTTCTCTAATAAAAAGTCTTGAGGCAAGAAAAGAGGTGCGAAGGCTAGAAAATAAAACCCGAGCCTCGGCCAAGCGGAAGGATTTAACAAGCTACTTGGTTAAACATAACCATAGTCTACAAGCGTATCCCTCTACACTGAGCCTAGCTATCCAGTTACCGGACAACTACTCGAGCTCTTGATAAAACAGCTGGGTGTAGTTTTCTGAGCAACAGGAGATCAAAATGTTTAATACATTTTTATACTTGACACTCATGCAAGGGTGCGGCTTGATATCCAACTGCCACGTAAATGTGACTATCCTCCTTTCTTCTCACGCCTTCACGTTCTCTCTCTTTAGGTCAGCTAATTGCTACTTTGACATCGAATGGCGTGGGAAGAGGCTGACGCTCCGGGCTGCTAATGGCAAATACGTCGCCGCCAAGAAAAACGGCCAGCTAGCGGCCACCATCGACTCCGCAGGTCAGTGTGATTTCGTTGATGAAGCCGTTCAGACAATGACGCTTTCCCAGTGAGTCACTTTACAGTACAGCAGTTAAATCATGGCCGACTGTTCCAGTTGTTTCTAGGCTTCAAAGGGTTCAGCACTTCTGAGGGTTTGTTTCGCAACAGCCGAACGTAGCAGTTTCCTACTTGGGGATTTAGCTTTGTTCCAGTCTTTTCATTTGTTGTTTGGCATGTTCTTGCTGTGGGTGGCCCGGTTTTTTCTAATTGTGTGCAATGAAATTAAATCATTAAGTTCAGCGTATGAAAGTGCCCAAAACGTCACATTAAAAACTCAAGTTTAACATTTTTGGAGTTGGGTTTCTTGGGATTTTTGAGCAATTGCAAGGCAATCAGCTCCAGGGAGTTGCTGCTCTTGGCCAAGAAATAGTCTGTAAGATAAGTTCTGTAAAATGGCGAATGGTCATTTTTACATTTTGGTTTCTGTACAGATTATATCTGTATTATATATCTGTGTTAGATGGTGAGCTTCAGAGGGGATGTGAGGTGAATCTTGGTTAGAGAATGGCCACATCTTTAACGTCTTTATGCTAAGCTAAGCAGCTGCTGGCTGTAGCCTTATATTTATTGTTCATGAGTGGTATCAATCTGCTAATCTTACTTGAGGCAAAAAATTAAATAAATGTGTTTCCCAAAATGTCAGACATTTCTTTTTAATAAGGATAATTGTTACCCTTTAGCACATAGATGTTAAATGATAGACGACATGAAGACTGTCCACACAAATTTGGCCATCGGAGCAACTGCATTTTTTTTCTGCAAGGTTGAGGACATCAAGTCAGCAAACAGATCAGAAGATGCTGCAGTTAAAGCGAGTGTTGGGTCTTTGACTCTGGGCTACAGTTTCTGATGACTGGCTGTTGGCTGCCACAGTGCTGAGATTTCAGACATCATTTGCTTTGCACACAGTTTTAAATAAGATACATGAAAACTCAGCACTCTGAGCTATAGCAGCGAGCTGCAACCAAATGCACAAGTTGCTCCCTAGAACCAAAGTGATGTGTAATTAAATATTTTAGAATAAATCATTTGAACATCCACTGAGGTAAGTTACTGAAACTTACTAAGATACCAATAACATATCGCATCCTTTGTCTGCCGCCAGGTGAGACAGAGGAGTTTATCATGAAGCTGATTAACCGCCCGATCATTGTGCTGCGCGGGGAGCACGGCTTCATTGGCTGCAGGAAGGTGACGGGGACCCTGGACTCCAACCGCTCCTCCTACGACTACTTCACCCTGGAGTTCAGAGACGGAGCTTACAGCCTGCAAGGTCCATTTACGTCCGGGCTCAGTGTGCCAAAGGCCACACTGGCTATAGTTTGATGTAAACATGCATATGTGCACCAGCATTACGCAGCCGGAGAGTAAATATTGCTTGCCAGAACATGTGGAGGGACCTCCTACAGGCTTAGAAAGGATTAAATAATTTAATCTTTAAAGGATTCTCATTATGGATTTCCTCATTCATGAGGCATTTGTGCCAAAAAGAGGGATTTAATTTGGGTGATTTCACTGCCTTTGCATTATGAAATTCAAACAAAGCCAAATTGAGCTAAACCTTTTTTGCCCTCCTCCATTTTCACACCCTTCCCCCACCTGTTTGACACATGTTGCCTCCATCACATTCATTTCACTCCCTGTCTAATCCAACTTCTCCGCCTCCTTCCGTTTCCTTGCCTCCTCCTGCAGATTCTACGGGTAAATACTGGATGGTTGGGAACGAGCAGTCGGTGGTGAGCAGCAGTGACACGCCTGTCGACTTTCTCTTTGAGTTCTGCGACTACAACAAGCTGGCCGTCCGCCACGCTGCTGACGGCAAGTACCTTCGCGGCGACCATGCTGGCGTGCTGAAGGCCAACGCCGACGACTTGGAGACCGCCACGCTCTGGGAGTACTGAGGGGGGAAAATGTGGCAACGGGGGGATGCGGTGATGCTGAAGAATGATTGTGGCGATGCAGCGTGGCGTCACCACCCGTCTATACATCTACCTATCCACAACCTCCTCTCCCCTTCACTTCCATTACTTATATTATATCCTGTACTTATGACTTTATTTGTTGATAGACTGCACAGAGAGAACAGGAAGGATAGAAGAAGGAGACACTTATCTCTCTCTCCTGCCTCCCTTTTCTTACTTTGCCCTGCTCTGCAGTGCTCGACCTTTATCTGTTGCCATAGTTACCATGGGGCTGTGCACTTTTTCTGCTCCGATCTGGTTCGCTGCTCGACCTGTCACTCACTCCCTCCTCGCCTTACGATTGGGCCGTCCCTCTCCCAGAGCAGAGCAGAGCTACGTTTAAGAGCCCCCCTCCTCTCTGAGTTAACCCCCCTCCTCTTTCTACCTGTCTCTATTGTCTTTGTGAGCAGCACATGGTGGTGGTGGTGGTGGTGGTGTTTATGGTGTCTAACCTGGTCTGGTAGAGCCGTTTCTACCTGATCTAATCTCCCAAAACAGACACACTCCTCGATTAAATCTACTTCAACTGCTTCCTGTTAGCTGGATATGAAAGATGGAGAAAGTGGGTGTGGGTTTTGTTTGTTTTTGCATTTTTTGTGCAGGTTGGGTCGTGTGGAAACTGATTTTTTTTTTTTCAAACTTCTATCAGACCAGGCAATGTGTTTGTTTTCACAAGCAGGCCTCGTTGGCTCTGTGTGAAGACTATGTGATATAACTGGAGTGGATCTTATAATGATAAAGATATCGAACATGATGTAACTGATGGGCTTAACCCCCCTCTCTTCATCTCAACTGTAAAGTATTGAAATGTAAACCAGTTTCCTGTGTTGTTCTCTAGCTGTGTTCTCTTTTGTTGGTGGGGAGTTCGACTTCCTGGACCAAACAGGATGTAGGAAGTCATACCACTTACACCCCCCCCCCAACAAGCTAATCCTATTGTCTTGAGAAAAGTATAAAGAAAATTAAAGAATAAAAATGGTGCGGTCACTTATGTTTACTGCACTCACATGTCTTACTGGGAAAAAAACAACAAAAAAAAACACTTACTGACACACAGTTGGATTTATTTCTTTTTCTATGTCCAAGGCACAGACATTATCATGGATAGAAGTACAGTAGGTAGCCGTAGCAACTGGAGTAAAATGATTTATAGAGCCTTTTGAAAGCTGCTTTTTGAATCCCTTGACCAGAACCTTTGATACTGGACTAACAAACTGTCATCTCACCCACAACCAACAGAACTGGAACCCGGTGCTACTAACTCTCATAACATGTTAAGAAATGTTACTGTAGACTCTCTCACTCATGTCTGGACCAACAGATGGTGATTTCTACTGCGTCTTCGCCAATGCACTTGAGAGCCTTTGCTATATAACAGAATGGGCTGTGAGTGCCCTTGAATCCCATAAATTCTTTTTCTTTGGTTTTAATTTCTGTCTGAACTTTGAGCAGTGCCAGGACGGCCTTCACAATGAGATATGACCAAATTTTATTTGTTTTTGTTGGATGTCTTTTTTTGTTCCTGACTTGTCCGCGTAGGTGGGGAAGGGATAAGTAAGAAAAAAAAAACCAACATGCAGCATACTTGAATTTGTTGTCAATTTGACGGAGATGTCTTATGCAGTCGTGGAGCACACTGCACCCTTGGGTCCTGCCTTGTCTTATTCTCTACACTTCAGCGGCCTGCTTTCTTCATAAAGCTTTAAGCAGTGGTAGTTCTTCTCTGATTTTTACAATACTGTAAAGATTACTTCGGCTACTTCGATTACTTCGATGTGGAAATCGGTATGGAAAACCAATCTCTTTAGCCCAGTGAAATGATACATTAATGTAGCCAGCTCTAAACCAAGTCTGTCCCCTTATATTTCTGAAGGTTTGACTGTTTTCTTGATGAAGGGATTAGAATCTATAGCGATTTGAAAGGAGTGGTTATCCTCAGAGAAACCAGTGTCTCCGAGGTAACCAAGAAGAAGGCCGAGACAAACTGATGTGGAAGGGTAAACATGTGGTAATGACTGTGCCTTACTCTTGAGTTTTTGGGCAGTAGGAAAAAAAAAAAAGTCCACATCTTTGCTTTGTATAACTGGAACTTCCTTTTGTATTATTATTTTGTATAATTTTTTCAATATTGTGGATTAATCTTAAACTCTCTTGTGCCATTGGTTCACCTGAAATCCAACGACAAATAAAACTGGGATTTGAAACGCTAAACGTCTCTGTCATGGCTTCCTTTTCCTCTTATTGAGTTTCACTTGAACCCTGACCTTTTCAATATTTCGTTTCCAACCAGCGACTGTTAATTTAGCTGAAATGACAGCTGTCGTTGGATTTATAGCTAGCTAAAGCTAACGTTACCTCCAGGAGTTGGTTGAAACGGTCTCCAGCAGCCTTTTTAACATTGGTTTCCAAGTTTTAAAGTGAAAACTGGGAAGTTAGGCTACATCCAGTAGTATAATATTGCACTAAAAGCCTAATCTTAATATGTCACAGGCAGTAAATTAGTATCCATCTGTTGATGACCCATGTAGAAGACAGAGATAAATGAACAGCATTGTTCTTGTACTTCAGCAAAGATCCAATTAGTTATAGTAGCATTACTATTATGTAAAAATCTACAATTAGACTTATTTCATTCTTGCATAATGTTAACCCAGTTTAGCTGCTTAGTTTACATACTTGGACAATCGAGACAGACGTTAGCTTTATGATTTTATTGTTTGTATTCTCCAATAGTATGTTTTAACGTTACAAGAGAAAATACTGCAGTATGAAATGCTCCTCCGCCTTGGATGTAACACTGGGTTACTGCTGCTGGTAGTAAGCTAATTGGACACAAACGCTAACCTTTGCAGCTCACTGTTTAACTCTTTTCTTAAACCTTTATACTCTAAATTCTAAAGGAAAGAAAACCAGTCGTGGAACTCATAGCCTTACTTGCCCCACTCACTTCTCATATAATCATAGTGCTTCACACTTGGTCTCCTGCCAGTTTCTGACCACAGCAGCTCCATGTGCTGTCCCACTTACGCACACACACATATATGGAAACACACACTTTTCCCCGTCTTCTGAATAGAGCTTTTGTGTTGAAACATTTATTCTAGTGCAACCCCCTCTGATTATTCACACACACACATGCACACCAGCCAGGGTCATAATGTAATGATGGAGGCTCCAGAGCGGGATCTTTAATCCATTTCCCCCCTGTCAGGCTTGCAGATCCCAGAGGAACACCCAACATGGCAAAACAAACACACATCGCCCCTCCATTTAATCTCCTCCCCTCTGCTACCTCCCCCTCCCACCCTCCATCTCCCTGCTTTAACCACCTCCTTCCATTAATCCCTCTATACCTCATCCATTTTTCACATTTTCCATCTTGTCTTCTACCACTCCTCTTCTCCCTCCCTCCCTCGCTTTTTCCTCCTCCCTCATCTGGAAGATTTTGCTGAAAAGATGAGTCACTCAAAATATGACCCAGATCCCAGAAATGGGTGCAGTGGTTTATGGGTAAAGTGCCAGGCTGCACTCAGAGCCGGTTGGTTAGCCCTCTCTCTTTCTCTCTTTCTCGCTCTCTCTCTCTCTCTCTCTCTCTTTCTCTCTTGTAGAACGACTGAACAAGTTAAGCGAGGGAGGGATGGATCTATGGGGGGAGGGTTAAGGGAGGGAGGAGAGGCTGTGTGTGAAATGGCCGCCATTTCCACCCACATCCGAGTCCTCCCTGCAACGCAACCAGTCGCCTTGTTACTATGGAAACACCAGCTGCTAGAAGCTGAAAGGTTTGAATCAAAGCGAGTGTTTGGCGTCGTCAAGGCCAGAAATGTCAAAAAACCTTCATTACATTCGAAATGCAGGTGGACTGAGGCCTAGTCAGGCTTGTGTGTGTGGTTTGAATGGGTGGGGGCTGAGTTTAAGGGGGTAAGGATGAGGAGCCTTGGGAGGCACCGGATCAGCGGGAGGCAGAGGAGGAGGAAGGGGTCCATTGCCTTTGATCAGAAAAGAGCTCATCATTTCGGAAACAGTGGAGGGCCAAACTCTCCTGAGCTGCTCGAAGCTTTCCTCCTCTTATATTCCCCCATCTACTCGACTGCAGACGATGTGTGTGTGTGTGTGTGTGTGTGTCCGTGTCCGTGTCCCGTCTCTTTCATCTTTCATCAGACTGCCTTTGTACTGGTGCTCCTCGCTCTAATCAAATCTACATCCACCCGTGTTTTTCCATCACTCCTGTGGCCCAGCAGTCAGTCAGCCGGTCACTGGGTCAGTCAGTAATCTGTTTAGGGAATGTGAAGGAGCAGCATGGATCTGTGCAGGATGAATAGCTGTTGACTCACTATGACAGATCAGCCATTGGACACAGGCATAGTTTTACATCTACATTGGGGGTTAAAAATAGCACAGACATGTCTGTGTCTAACAAAAATGAATCACATAGCAAATTTAAAAAATGAATTTCCATTTAAAATGGATTAAGACTTAACTGTCTACAGCCATGCTAGCAGCTCTGTGATGCTATAATTGAGCTAAATTCTAACATCAGCATGCTAAAATTATAACTTATTAGTAACGACAATGCTAACATTCTTATGTTTACAATGTTCACCATCTTAGTTTAGCATTTTAGCGTGCTCACATTTCCTAATTAACACAAAGTAGAGCTATGGCTGATGGGATGGGGAGTCACTCTTTGCAGTTATTTGGTAATAAATCAAAGTACTCATACTAATAGCGTCAGAGAAAAATTAAGGGATCATCAATGTGGTGATGAGGGGGGCAAAAATCTGTGTAGCAAATTTAATAGTAATCCATCCAAAGGTATCCGAAAAAATTTCACCCAAAACCAGAAATGTCAACCTCATGGTGGAGCTACAGGAAAAGTCAGGGCATCACCAAAGTCAGTAAGGCTGTTATGAAACATCTTTAAAACAAATCTTTCAAGCAGCCTTGAACGGGCACAACAGTAAAAATGCGCACTCATTAAAAATAGATGAACTCATTAAGGATACACACAAACAATAACAGACGCAAACAATGCTGGCGGAGGCAGAGCAGCAAAAAACTGCCTGGGGAGAAAATGCTGCCAGACACCAGCGGTCCCTGTGGATGAGGAAGAGGGCTTTCATATGCACGTACACACACACACGCGTACACACACGTAAACACACACACACACACACACACACACACAGATATACCGTTACAAAGTTCGACTCTTGGATTGTGACAGTTGTCTAGGTCACTACAAATAGCACAAAGAATATATAGACAATATTGTACAGCTGCCGTCACACTTGCTCCCACAGGACCATGAATCCAGACTAACTGGAAGCTGCAGCAGGTCATGTGTAGTTCATATTTTCAGGACTACAGACAGAACCACAGTTCAAATTGTGTTTAATCAAAACCCATTCAAAGCATCAGGTCCACATCAGCTAGTTAGACTTTGTTTTCAGTGGCTTACATTGGGAACGTTGATGCTGTTATTGTACTGAATGACTTGCTGATTTACAAGAATCACATCTAGTGCCAGATAAGGTTAGGCCAGCATATTTATATGACAAATTTTAAATACAAAACGTACTTTTACCTATTGTATAAAGTACAGACTGGAATAACACTGATTAAAATGAAGAATGATAAACAAATACACATTCTGGCCCATTTATGGTGCTAGAGAAAACTTCAGGAGCTCTCAAAAAGTTGTTGTACGGGCACCATTAACACTTTAATGGCTATTCAACCTATATTTGTAAGGCTGTGATTCATAGCACCATGATGCTAGAGTGGCTTAAAACAACAACATAAAAAAGCCATAACATTGAGCTTTAACATTCTGATCGTCCAAGATGCTGTGTTTATTCCAACACGTAGCTTCCTCTTGTCAGTTAAGATGATTTGAAATTGTAAAATGCAATGTGAAAGGATTTTTCACTACATCTTGTCTGTATTTACACTGTCTTCTGGTGAGGTTCATTTACCATCTTCTAACTGTATTTTAATTTTCATTTTAGAGTGGGCGTTAGACCTTCCTGTGTGTGTGAGTGACAGCACCACATTGCCAGAAGTCTCCTTTATTGAGCCTTATCTCATTTAGTTAAGCCAGCCCTTTGTTCTTCGAATTAAACGAGTCAGTAGCAGATAATACTCTATAATACCATCCGACTGTAATCCGTGACCCACGCACTTGTCCTCGTACCTGTCCCTGGGCTGTCTTCAAGGACAACCAAAGAACAAAACACAGCAGAGCAGGATTTCTTTTCAAAGAAGACGGGATTGTTTTCAGGGTTTCATGCTTGTGCTCTTGACGCTGTCAGGAACGCAGCGGTGACAGTCTGGCTGAAGGTCACAGGTCCGAGGTCAGGGTTTATAGAGGGTGATTATGCTCAGCTGAGCAGCCATCATGTTTGCAGAAGTCACGGGGGTCGCACACACTCATACCGACTGTAGCGTATACCAGGGTAAAGGAAGGCTCTTTAAAGTTGCAGTTGAACAGTTTCACACGTTGAGATCATAATGGCTGAGGACTACACAGCCTATGAAAACAGCAGACAGATAGGTCAACCCCAGTCTGTGGCAGCTTTCAAAGCGCTTTGTCTGATGTCCTAATTATGTCATCATGGTCATCACTGCTTGGGCCTGTATGAAAACTAATTGTTTTAACAGAAGGTTTTTGTTAACTGAGAACACAGTCTGAAATGCATCAGACACCACTACGCTGCCTTATCGGAAGTGTAGGATCCAGTGTTTTTGGAGGATTGAATCGATATCTCAGCTTTTGTTGCTTCAGCTTTGACTATTTCCTTTCCTTTCTTCACGCAGGCAGCTTGACTGTAGGGATTTCAAAGTTGGTCCAGACCAAAACATCTAAGCGACAATTAGATGGAATGCCTTGCAATTTGACATGACACATTAATGTTCCCAGAGGATGATCCCCAACTACTTTGGTGATACCCTGACTTTTCTAGCACCACCAAGAGTTTGACATTTGTGGCTGTGAGTAAAATATCTCAACAACTATTGGATAGATTGCCCCAAAATACCAGATGTACACAGTAATAAATACAATATAGATGATTTCATTCATGACGACTTAACAGGTGTAGGAAGATGCTGACTCTGATTAAAGTCGAATTGTTGTTCTCATACAGACACAGTCTGTCTCATACCACCCATGACTGATACCATTAGGACCCCCTGGCAATAACGGGGTTTTGCTCTGCTACTTTTATGGTCTGCATGCAGAAAACAAGGGGCTGCGAGTGTGTGACTGAGTGTGTGTGTGTTTGTGTGCGTGCAGCAAAACGATTTGTCACACTCACAGCACGCTTGGCTGAACAAAGAAGTCCCCTCTCACAGTAACATCACAAAGCCTGACTGTCGCTACAGCATGATTGGTGGAAAGCACCCTCTCTGTCATGTGATTGGTGCATAGCCCAGAGGCTCAGTTATCATGAGTCAGCCCCTTTTTCTGCGTGAGGTGGGGGGAGGAGGAGGAGGAGGAGGAGGAGGATGGGAGACAGACGAAAGTGGAGAGAGAGACAGAATGAATGGGAGAGGTAAAAAAACATTAAACCTTCAATATGGCAAAATCCCAAATTTGTGTGCAAAAGAATCTCAAGGTGTTGTGAACTGAAAACTTTATTAGAAAACTGTGTGGTTTCACACATTACACAAAAGGTACAGAAGGGAATGCTAATCATACTTTTTTTTTTTTTATTATGTACTCAAAAATATCTGTATAAACTGGAAATAAATTGTCTCAATATTCTCAACCATTTATCAGTTCAACTCCAACATTTAAGCAGAAAAAGATGAAAAACGGAACATTTAATGTGGGGATCCACTTCATTATTAAAGTCCCAAGTTCAGTGGGAGAAGGCAAAGTATCCGAATGTGTGTGCGTATCGTTCTACAGGTGCACTTTTCAATCATTTCAGTGTGTTTTACTATCTGAACCCAAAAAGACACGTCGAGCGGAAGGTCTGAAATCTGCATGGGCACACATGAGCTATGAAAACAGAATGAGAGAATGAATGGAACAGGGTAATAAACAGAAAGAATGGAAGAAAAAAAAAACATTAGATCTCAAAAACACCACTGAAATGAGAATCATTACTGTAGTAAGAGAGTGTGTATCCGAGGGTGACCTCATTGCACCAAAATTAACCCACACTTGTTAAGAGTGTGTGTTAGAAGCGTCTGTAGTAGCGGTGAGGGGGTCCATAGTGCATGGGCAGGTCCATCACATCCATGTTGTGGTGATGAGGGTTGACTGGAGGGTTGTTGTGGTGGTGATGGTGGTGGTGGTGGTGGTGGTGGTTGTTGTTGTTGTTATTGTTCAGGGGGGGCAGGTGCTGTAGGGGGGGCACATAAGGTGCCGGGGGCAGCCGGGGCACAATCACCTGGTGGTACAACCTGCCCTGGGGCGGAGCAGGAGGATAGCGGGCGCGTGGAGGGACGAACAGGGGGGCCTGTACTGCCTGGGGGTGAGGAGGGGCTGGGGGGTTCGCGTTGGGTGGGATTTCGGGTGGCGGACCCACACGTGGCCTCTTGGTGTCGGTGATGGGCTCTGGAGGAGGACCAACCCTCTTCCCTGAATTATCTGAGAGAAGAAGAAGAAAGGGGAGTTATGGACGAACCAGCCGTATCGTCCTGCCTGATTTTATAGAACGATGACTCAGAGACTTCTCTGGAGGTTTGAATCTAACCCCTGCACACCCTCTCCTGCTTTACGTACTTTACACAAACACATGCAGCCAAACCAAACACAGGAAACACCCCTGCAACTGCTGCTGGCTTATGCCGTAAACAGCCAACTTTTCTGAATAAATAATTGTTAAAAAGACACAGAGGAAGCAGCGGAGAGGAAGAATAATGTTTCTGCAGTGCAGCATTTCTCTGCCAGGGAACGTAATTCACCACAGTCCTACATCAGTCTAAAAAAACAGAAAACAAGATAAACGACCAACACTGAGCGATAGTTAATAGTTTCAACAATTCCGACGAAAGTTTGGTAACAGTTTTCAAAATAAGCTGGAACTTTTGAGACTATGCTGTATTGACCTGCACATTTCTTATTCAGCTCGGCCTCTCCTTCCTTCTGGATCTCCTGAATGATTCGCTCATCATCTTGCTGCAGAAACACAAACAAAACGAATTTATTAGTTTCTCAAATGAGATGACACCAGATAATTAAATGGCAATGCAACAGCTTTAAAGGAAAGTCTTTACACAGTTTCAATTTGCAGAAATACCATTACATTTTAAATGGAATCCAACACAACACAACAGTGGGCCTGGTGTTATTAATAATATTGTTCATACTCCTATTGTGGGAATTGTTGAGACTGTTTCAAAGCGACACATCTGGTCAGTTCTGAGACAGGTACTGTGATGTGTGGTCCAGCTGATGTTGTGCTAGTCTGGAACGTGTGTTTATCCAACTTGTTGCTTTTGGCTGCCAATGATACTGTGGCCAGGGCACTGTGGACTACCGTGGAGTCAGATGCTTAGAAAGTGTTACTGAACATCTATGCGGGTGTGAAAGAGTGTGTGTAGAGGGCCGCCGAGAGATCTTGGGACTGAAGAAAGAGTTAGTGTTCACATCGGTCCTTCGCTGCCTTTGTACTACGATTTACACAAAGCCAGCAAGGTTTCTACTTATCTTGAAAAAGAAAGCACAATGCCAAAAACATTTCAGAAAAATTACCGTGGGGTCGGTCCAGAGGGAACACTTGCGGCAGTGGCGGCAGGGTGCGCCAGGAGAGCGGGCGTGTTGGCAGAAGTGGTTGTAGCCGGTGATCGGCTCTCGGCAGAGGTAGCACATGAAGCTGCCACAACGGCACGACATCCGGTTGCAGCCCTCTGACTTGACCAGGCCGGTCCCGCACTTGACGCACTTCCTCACCCGAGCTGCCGTCATACGCTCTTCGCTACAGCACAAGGACAACAGGCAGAAAGTTAGAAATTTGGGGGAGAAGGAGGCAAAGAGGAGGATTCTAGAGAAGGACGAGTGCTCGTCGACTGAGAGGCCGGTGGTCCTCCATACCTGAGAGAGACATAAATGTGCTGCCAAAGCATGTCTCTAAATCTGTGGCTACAGATAGATGAACTTCCTCCTGTGAATCTGAAGGACAGTTTTCCTTGTGTATTTTAAACCTTGATTTCAAATGAGAAATTTTGTATATGGCTCAGTTTCATGTCTAGTATTTTCCTGTACAGATCAACAAAAGGCCGTCATCCTGAGGTTTTGTTTCAGAGTCAAACATACTGTTTTCAAGTGAAATGTTTACATGTCGTTGACAATGGGAGTTGTACTTACACCCAGGCCAAGTGTAACCTAGTGGTAGTACATTTCAGACACAGAACCCACCTTGAGATACACTGGAACTGAGTACATTACAACCACATGAAGATGAGGGGACATGAACAACCTTCTTCTCCTTCAAATTCTGCCACTAAAAGGTCTGAACCAGGAGTATGAAATAAAACAGTTTTGTAAAAAGAAGGGGTATTGTTTAGGAATTAAACTAGATTTCTTATAAACATTTTGACTCAAAGACAATAATTATTTTAATTTATACATGTAAAATTTTCACAGATAAATAGAGAGGACTTCACTGAGGCCTCTCTCTGCTCTCTATTATCTATGCATATGTGAGACCGAACCCCAACATATGAATTGGACTAATGCTGCCATTGTGATTCTTTTAGTTTTGTCCTGTTATAATCATCGGGTCCGTCCTGCTCAGACCCTGTTCCGCTGATCTGTCTACCAGGCCACTTCCCGTCTCTTTCAGCACCAGGAAATAAGAGGATCTGTGATTGGCTCAAAACAGGAAGTGCTGCTAGTGGGCCTGCTGGGCCAAAGGAAGCAGCTGGCCTCTCCACTTCCTGGAGGGGTGTCTGGGAAACTGAGCTGTTTACCCATCATCCTCTCTGAGGGAAGAGTCAGGGCCAAACAGCGAGAAAACAGAAAAATGAGCAGGGCCTGGGACAATAGTAGGAGTATTGCTGCTTGAGTTTAACTATGTTTGAATTTCTTCTTTGTCAGGTTAGGTATTGAGGCATAAATGTGAAAACTGTCCTGCTGGAACAAGGACAGATGATTTGCACAGGTGTGATCATGTAACTGTTTCTACCATGTTTTTGATGAGAAAAATGGACCATTTTAAATCAGATAATAGCCCGACAGTAGAAGACGCGCTACACAACGGGCACTGAACTGCATCCACAAAACACAAGGGATAGAAAGTAAGACAATCTATATGGTAACAAGTGAAAGTCACTGTTCAAAGATGGTGTGATGGGGACAGAGAGGGGAAGACATTGCTCTATTCTAAAAGGCCTGGCTTGTGTTTCAAAAGGTGGTGAAAGACAAAAAAGTCTTAGCAGCACAAATTGACTTCTTACTTCTTAATATTTAGGACATACGTACTGTTTTAGACTTTAATGAGATCAATCGCCCAAAAATAACAGAAATGCTTCATAAAATAATAGACATATAATAGAAATGAGAACATATGGCTGAGATGTAGTGTGTTGATAAAGGATTCTAGATAGCTACTTACAAGAGCACCCTCATGCGGATCTCATCCCTCTCTAGGACCTGCTCACACGTCTTCCCCACATGCTGCTTCCACTGGACATGGCACTTTCTACAACTCTCCTACAGAAATAGACAAGAAAACAACGACACACTTACAGTTGGAGATCAAAGAGAGGGATAAAGTAGAAGAAGAGGAAAGAGAGAATCAGAAAGCCAAACATCTCCTTGTAATATTTATTAATTCTTCACGTCATGCCACAATTTTTACAACCCTTCCGTCAATCCCTACTCCTCCTCTAACATTATCCCAGTTTCTGCTGAATAAGAGGAGCCCTGCAGTCACAGTATTGCTTCACAGCGTCTATTCTATATGCTGCTGGTGCTGCCACTGCAGGGACTCGGACTTGCAGACACAACTAGGTGTGGCTCTCCCTGCAAATGTGAGTATGTGTCTGCAGCAGGATTTATTCGCCACTGACTGCTCGGTTGCCTAGAAACAGCAACTCCATCTTCTCCAACCTCCAGAATCCTTCGTCATTTCAGCCCCGAGACTTTCAGCTAAAAGACGTGTGGGGCAGGCAGCACTGCATGCACACACCAGTTTGGGGGTTGCCTCCCTTGCTAACCCTCAGCTAAGTGGTGTCACCATAAATATTTGAACCCCTCATGTAATATTGAGGAGCATGGCATATGACAGCTGATGCAGCACAGTATGATCCATATCTCCACGGCAACCTCCAGTCTGACCCCCAACCTTGGACAGAAACACACACTTTACAGCCAGTGACCTCCTTACACATACTTAAATCATTTGTGTGTTTTACCTTTTATGTCTTTCTACTTACACAGGCTTGAAGCTCTCACAATATTCAGTGAGACAGCTGTATGTGTGCAAGGTCAGCCAGAGGGTGGGGAACTGCAATGGAGTAGCCAGTTTTTGCTGGCATTTGGAGTGGTCTGGATGACGAATATTGTCTAAAGGCACACAAGGACCTTTAGAGACAAACTGTGGAGCCAGTTTAGTAGCTTCAAGAGAGGAAAGAGCCTTTAATCTGAACCACTAAATGAAATAGATGAAATGTAGACCAGCAATACTCTCATTTTTATGGTGTTTCCGGTTTATAGAGCGTGCTCAAGCAAGAGAGTTGCATGAAACATAAGCAAGATGTGAGAGTGTGTGAGAGTAAAAAGAAAAAACTCTCACTGGTGTATGATTTCAATTTTTTTTTTTTTTCAAGAGAATGGGAGGTGTAGAATCAGACTCAAGTGTTGGAAAAAGCCAGATCACACAAAGAGGGAGAGGGGGAAGGAGGGAAGGAAGGCTGGAGGGCTGGAGGGCTGGAGGGCTGGAGGGCAGAAGGGATGTGGTGAAAGATCACCCCCTAGTGGTAACCTAGAGAGCAGGAGGAGGGACAGCATGAGAGAAAGAGCGAGTGGGACCTGTGTAGCAAGATGTTGAAAAACAGGAACACACCTGAGTTCTTACACTGTGGCTTAAAATACAGCTGGTGATGTCGGAGTCAACCCTTGTATGAGGGGCATGTCTTCCCTGCCCCTGGATGTCTTATTTAAATACATGTGAGTGTAACTTAAATGTGATAACTGTCAAAAAGACACACACACACACACACACACACACACACACACACACCTCTTTTTGTCATGTGCAGAAAAAAAAAGCAAATTTTTAATTACTTTAAAATCTCTCTTCAATCATATGAACACACTCCTCCCATTCGGTTTTCCTTGTTTCTAAGTTGTCCTCCATCTCCAGTCAGCACACTTCTTCACTCCACTCTGGTCCCACCCTCCTTCCGCCTCTCCCCACCCAGTATCTCCTTCCTCCATCTTCATTCATACCTCACCTCTCCTCCTTTAGATCTTTCTCTTTTTCTATCTCTTCTCTTATGCTGCAGGCTGCAGCAACCCTTATAAGGCAGTGCAGGCTGTCTGCAGAGCCTCTGATGGCGTGGCGTGGGGTGGGGTGGGGCGGGTGGGGGGGGGTGCTTGCATCAAGTGTGTGTGTGTGTGTGTGTGTGTGTGTGTGTGTGTCTTTCTCTCTTTTTTGAGGGGAGACAGCCTTTACTGCAATCAAATCTAAGTTTAGACAACAGAGCAGGAAGAAAGAGATGTATAACCAACACGACACTATAAGAGAAGATGCCTCTATGGGAGAACTAATGAGATATGCAGCACGTGTTAACGTATGAGATGAGAACAGGAGTGACAACACTTAAGAGAAACATAGATACACTGTTGCACAGATTCAGCTCGTTTGCGCTGTGGCGGCCTTCCAGTGGCCTACATATTACATTCCTCTGATTTCATGAAGTAATCATACCCAGGCCAGGAACAAGCCTGTCCTCATAACCACATGTGGAACACATTACCCTGCGCTTGTGTGTATGTATGTGCATGCGTGTGTGTCGTTCAGACAGAGCCAGGAGAGAGGAGCAGGAGAAGGGAAAAGAGAGGGAGGAGAATCTGGGTCAAACTTGATCTGAACCACCTTTGAAATGCGGGAGGACGTGTGTCCAACCAGTAAGAAACCTGTATGAGGGGAGTGGGAAGTGTGGCTGGCCAATGAGGTGGTGGTGTGGAAGAAGATGGGTGGGCTTACAGAAGTGTGCCAGTTACATAATGAAGCCCCTCCCTGCTCGTAGACTGAGCGGGCTGAGGGGCTGTACAACTGTACAACTGTCTTCAACCATGCTTACGCTGATGGAAACCAGGGATCAAAAAAATTAAAGATACGTAATAAATAAGTATGTTGAAGCTAGTCTATCCAATAATTATATTCTTGTGACAATATCTGGGTTTGTGTGGGGTTTTCCACCATGGAGATGGGAAACACAGACTTTCCAGACAAAAAACACCAAAGCAGCCACAGACTCACATACTGATTCTTACACACGTTAAATGAGGAAGCAACTTAAGTCACACTGAGCTTACTGTCGTCCAAAAAAGAGCATGACGACGGCTCCCATTATAACCCAAAAGTGTTGATTTAAGAAAATACCATAAAAATGGGCTTTTAATGGATAACCTATATCTGCAGTTGTTGGTTACTGCACTGCAGACAACTAATATTCAGAAAAGGAAACGACATCTTGAGCATGTCTAACTTTTTTCAAATCTTTGGGTGTTTAGGAGGATGTAATAGGGTGCAGATGTGCAGTTACACTGCAAGGCAGCAACTATGAACCTCTGGCTCCACCTAAAGGTGGATGGATAGAACTGTAAGAGAAGAGATGAACAATCATATCTGCAATGAGCTTTTGCATTTATATAACTTTATAACGTACAACTGGAACCTTCGAACACAAACTAAGTACAGTCCCCTGGTTCCTTTGGTTGAAACACAGATAAGGTTTGGAAGTTCCCAAAAGTTTCTTGGTCCCCTGGGGAAATTCCTTCAGTGGAAACATCCTGTTACACTACAACTACGGCTGCAGAACTGTAGCAGTAATACACTGCCCAGCTCATGCTACTGATATCTGCATTTTTGTCTCATTGTGGGTTCTGCACTTGTTTGATAGCAATTACAAGACACTGAAATCAGAGGTCTCTCAGCCCCATTATTGTGCAAGGTGTTGTCTGAAGAAAACCTGCAGTTGGCCAAAATTACAGGAAGCTGTGATTCCACCCTGGAATTTATCCTTTCGTCTGAAATGTATTGATATTTTTTTATTCAGCATCTCCCAACTGGGGTTTTGTGGTCAACTGACTAACTGGTTCAGCACTAGTTTGAAAAATAAGTAAAAAAAAACAAACCTAAAAAAAATTATCTACCAAAAATGATAATTCCACAGTTACAGTAGGGCTCCACCTAAACCATACTGCCAAGAAGGGAATAAACAAATGGTGTATATAAACACATTTGCTATGTAGGCATTTTGACACAACCACATCTCTCTAGCTCATTCCGGGAATGCAGAGATAGGAGGAGTGTGTTTGTGTGGAGTCTTACAGAGATTGTGCTGTGGCACCAGTGACTGTAAGACACATGAACTGAAAAAAAAAGAGACAAAGACACATCAAGAGAAAGAAGGGAGGGATGGGTTTTTTGTGGTAAGACTGAGAATAAGACTGTGGGTGTGTGTATATGTGTGTTCGTGTGCTAGCGATTCTGCCAAATAATGGAGATTTTCAACTGGAATCCATGTGACATCCTTGGCAGACACAAGGCAACGCCTCCCCCCGCATTCCTCAGACAGAGGGAGGAGGCCCAGAAATAAACAGAGAAGGAGACAGAGGTGGCGACCTCGTCAGATGGAGCCGTTTCATCATCTGAAAACTTATCATCAGTCTTTCCTTTCCTCCTAATTTTGAGCTCTGTCTTTGGCTGCACTGAGGTGATTTATACTGAAGTGGATCCCTCACACAAGAGCTTTCAGGTTTTACTGTGACAACGGATTGAATTATTCATGATGTTTCCTCTTGAAGTCAAACACGGCCTAATCTCTCTTTTGTAGAGCCCAATTCAACTCTGAAAAAACAGCCATAAGTGAACACATCAGAGGAAGCTTATACTGTGCCAGAGCTATAGTGTTAATCTACATTTGACTGTTAACATATTCCTTTAAAGTTACAGTCTGTAGAGGAAAGAGAGCAGAAGCTCCCCATAATCACAAAGTATTCAATACACTAAATAAATACAAAGAGTTTGACTAACCTTGCGACACCGAGGGTTGGGACAGCTAAACAGAGACATGTCTTTGTCCAACAAGGCTGGGAAGTTGCAAAATGGACACCTGCAAAAGCCAGACAGGAAGCGGGGTGAAGGAGTGAAGGTGAGAGGAAATTAATGATACAGCCGTACATGAGTAAAAGAAAGAAAAATCCAGCCCAAAAAAATCCCCCCCATTAGAAAACAATAAGCGACTATTTGTGGCCCCTGGTGAGTGTGCAGATCCATGTATCCACGCTGACTCAAAAGTAAATTCAGAATGCATCATAAAAATCCAGCTGGACAAACAGCTGGAATATTAACATACTTGTTAAAGTACAAGTGAGACTAAGTGCTTGCAACCCATCACAAAGGACCAGGGCTGCAACTGCTGATCATTTCCATTTTCCATTTTTCCATAATTCATAGTCTTATAAAGTGGTGGAAAATATTTAAAAAAACTGAAAATTTTAACTGAGATAAATCACATGTAAGCAGTTCTGACAGAAGTCGAAGGCAAAGGCGTGTACAACAACAAGCTTACGCATACACACTCGGATGCACACAAACTCACCGCACTAATTCATCAGCACAGGTGGCAGCAACCGCTTCCTCTGCCTGCCTCTCGTAATATTTACACAGTATGTTCTCTGGTAGGACCTTTTCCAGCTCACATACTGGGTAGGAGCACGGGCAGCCCCCCTCCATGCAGCTCAGCTCCGACTGCAATGGGAAAACCCATGTTAACACAAACAAATAACCAACACGGTTTGTTCACGAAACACCGTCAGATGATCCAGTTCTCAGTCACACACATTCACACGAGTATGGGCCATGCACATAAGATGAGTTATCAGATTATTAGGTACAAAAGTGCAGTCTGATATTCTGTCCCTCTCATATAGGTAAATGGACAAAACATAAGAAACCCCTTCTAATACAATGCAATCCAGTCTAACACTGAAATAAAGTCTCATAAAGTTGAACCAGATCCAGAGAGAGTATTTATTATACGACTGTTTTAATAGATTACATTCATTTATACAGGCATTTACAAACTGACAACTATGTGTACTTTACATGGCTATGTGCATGGTCTCTCATGCATTTAAAGCCTAATATTGTTGTTTTTTCATGTTTTATTAAAAACTGGGTATACTTAATATTACTGCTGGCCATGCTCCATGGTAGTTTTGTACTTTGGTAAATGTGAATCATTTCATTTCACTGGAAGGCATTTCTGCCTTCAGAAACTGTTAACCTGGACTGCATTGACAGTTTGGCAGACATTTTGTCCACTGCATATTATAAGGTAGTAAAACACATGCATTAATATATATATATATATATATATATATATTTAAAAAACACTATAAAAAAAACTGCTTTCGAAAATGAGATTAATGTAAAATGCATACAATTGCAGAGAACAAGGTTTGACATTAAAAAAATCCCAAAACACTAGTATGGTCCTCTTTGGCATTATAAACTAAACACTGGTTTCCAACGAAACTTGGATTTTTAACTTCAGCATTATTAACTGTAACATGGAGACTTTGTTTTCATAGGAGTATTTATATCATTTTTAGTTGCCTGCTCACATTAGCAGGCTGGCCTGACTCACATCATGAGGGGAAAACAGTGTGTATATGTGCGTTTTTGTCTGTACCTTCCCGGAGCCAAACACTGCCTCCTGAGCGTATTTGACCAGGCAATCTTTACAGAACAGGTGACCGTCTGAACACTGTGTCATCTTCTCAAACGCAAATTCCCCGTAACAGCAGCCACATTCTATCAGCTGGCCATCCTGAAGAAAAGATGTCCTGTCAGTCGTGTTCAAACATTTCTGCAGTTTTCAGGTGTCAGGTTTTTTTAAAGTGAAAGTGTCAAGTGCCTCATGGCACTTAAGGAATTAATAAGTAAAATTAACCTACAAAGCAACTAGTGCAAAAATAAATTACTTTTTAGGGACTTGGAAACGTCAAAGACATTCAGCCATTTGACTTAATACTGAGCATTAATACAGTAAATATAGGTCCAAAAATTAAAGTAGATTAGTGGAACCCTTGTAAGCCATCATAAATATACTGTAAATCCATCAGCAACCATGTAACTGACTAATAAACACTATCTCAAACAAAACACCCACAGCCTCTATATATCTGGCATTTGGTAATAAACACAGTAAAGACTGAGTTAAATATATCAGGAAAATATATAACATAAAACTGTTATGTGTTGTGATATATGTTCTTAAAACTTTTAATGAGAAATGATTTATAAACATAATGACCAGATAAGATTTGGCCAAATGAAGCACTAGGATGCAAGCTTTTTTAATCATGACAACCACCCACAGTATAACCCACTTTGAGGGTTACAACCTTACCTTCTTATATTCATCTTCATTGACCTGCAGAGCCAGGAGGAAGTCCTCATGCTGGAGAGAGAATGACAGATAGACAGAGAGAGAGAGAGCCAGAGAGCCAGAGAGAGAGCCAGAGAAAGAGAGAGAGAGAGAGGCGGGGGGCAACAGTGAGAGACTGTCAGAGCGAGTGTTTTCTCAATCATTTCCTCTGACAGCTGGAAAATTTGACAGATAATCTACTGTGACAACTATGATGAAGTGGTAAACAAATATATTCCCTTTCATTTGAGGAGTTGCTACTGTACATAAGGTGTTCAGAATGTCCTATATTTAAAAAACAAAAAAAAACAAAACATTGAAAACTAGGATGAACTGTCAGTCCTACAGTGTTTGGGTTAGTAACAATATCAGATGAATCAGCATATTGGAGGAAATGGTCTAATATTGCAGTGATTATAACCTTGAGCTTCAAATTGGAAAAATGAAAGAGATTATCACAGAATTGATTAGAAGTTGGGGAACTGCCTCTTAAAACAGCTGAGAATTGGAAAGCGCTTACATTTCTTGTGACTATAATCCCTAATCTTAAATGGCAAAGCATATGAAATCTTAAATTTGGCCATTTACAGATTATATTTTGGGTGGATGATATTTTTGTTGGCTATGGTAGATGGGCAAATGTTGAAGTGAATACAACTCAACTCTACAAAAAGTAGGATTATGCTGGTGAAAAATACTGTAATTCTGTTAGAGAAAAATATAAACTCACTGTTGAGCAACAACAACATAATTAAAAAAAAAATACTAAAGTTGGATAAAGTCTGTAGGTATGAATGTAACTGTGAGTGATAGGGTGTGTATATACCTCTGCCCATTCCTTGGCTTTCTGCTGATAGAATGACAGCTCCTTTTGCAGAGAAGTTTCCAGATTGTTGTATGTCCTGCAGTAGCGACGGTCATTCTCTAAGAAAAACATCCTCCTGTCAAACTTCACTGAACCTGGTGGACAAAGGGACCGAAGAGAGGCGAAGCTGGTTTACATTCAATCCTACATTTGTAGTTTTAACTGCACCAACAGTTCAGTCAAAGACCCACTGCACAGTAAAAGTAGGTTTAAATAAGCTGCATCAGCGGTACGCTAAAACAGTGCTTTCACAACAATGACAGAACATTCGACCAGAGACCAAAAAGGTATCAAAATGGTTTCCCATAATGCCTCTCTACTGTAGCTCTACAGTCAATCTCATTTACTGAAGCCTTTGTGATTGAAAGAATAGCAGAAAGGCTTTATCAACAAATAATGGCTTGTTTAAAATTAATTCTAACTTGATTTAAACTGTTATGTACATCAGCATGTAATTATACTAAGTAATGCACATGCAGCTGGCTGCATAGATCGGAGCAAGTGATGTGACCAGCAGCAGTGTGCACAATGAGAAAAGCGACAACGTTCTCTCACCATGCTCAAAATGGAAATCAATGTAGCAGCGCTCAGAGGAGGCTCTACTCCGTCGTCTCTTTCCTGAGGGGTCGCCTGAGTCTTGCCATTTCTTCAGAGCTTCACATAAGGCCTAGGAGAGCCGTAGAGAAAGACAGTGAGGGGGCGCTAAAGAGACAGTTTGAAAAGAGGGCAAAAGTTGCACTCCCAAGACACATAGTATAATATGACACCACAGGTACCTTCCGTGTGATTGCATAGTGTCCCTTCAGAGTGTTGAGGGCCCATTTGATGTCCTGACAGCTGAGCATCCTGAAGTCTGCCATGAGCAAGTCTGCAGCCTGCATCACAGCATCGGGTCCAACCGTGCCCAGCTTGGCGTAGTCAAACAGGTCCTCGGTCACCTGAAAAAGACCCATTACACCCAGACTTTCAGGTATCTGATTAAAAAACATATACAGAGCTGTCATCAAAAATGATGGTGGAAAACTGATGCTGTCAAACTCCAATTCTGAACGCAAGACTTTATCCTGATTGTAGGAGGGACTGGGGGAACAGCTGGATAATCAGCCTTTAAGTCCAGAGAGAATCAAGGGGTCTGTCTGTGCACTGTCTAATGTTTTATGTGAACAAATTTGAGTGTCTGAGGTAGGATTATTGTTTCTTACTATGTGTGTGTATGGTACCCTGTAAAGTTTACATTTACTGTCCCGTTTCCATGTTTAAAATGTTTAAAATTCAAGCCCATTCCTAACAACGTCCCTTGGTTGACATAATTCCATAATCAGGAACAATCTCTCCTTCATTATTACTACGGCCAAGGAGGTTATGTAATTGTCCATGTCTGTTGTTTTGTGTGTTTTATTTGTTGGTTTGTTTGTCTGTTTGTCAGCAGATTTGCACAAAACCTACTGAACCACTTGATGGTGGGATGGCGCAGGGGGCAGGGAGGAACCCATTACATTTGGGGCAGATCTGGATCATTTATTGTGAATTTGAATTTTTTTTGTCTGAAGTCTGCAGTATTTTGTTTGACATTGGCTTTTTTGGGGGTCTGTGCTCTATTTTCTAGTTTTTGATGACTGCTTATTTTGGCAGCAAGGATGTTAAACAGTGACCTCCACTGACCCATACTGCTAAATCCTAGCTCAAATAATCCCAAGTATAGAGTCTACTAGGACTTATCAGTTACAATTAATACTCCCATTTTTTCTCCTGTGGGTCTAACAGACAAACTCGCCTCTGTCTGGCTGTCTCCAGACTCCAGCAGGATGCTGGTGGGAGCTGCTGTGGCTGCTGCAGTCTCCCTCCTTGGATAATCTGGGTTTTCCAACAGCAGGTTACAGATACTGAAAACACAGAAAAGGGGAGGTGCAAGTAAACAGGCTTGAATGGACACAAACACACAGTTATTAGTACAATCACCAACAGTATTTCATTATCTGTCAAACTACACAACAAAAGAAAAAAGGAATGTAGTATACAGATTTAAACACCAGGTATCATTTTCAGCTAAAATCTTAAATCAGGCACTTTTGGTAGTTCAATGACAATGAACTATTCTTATTTATTCCTTTTAAACTTCCTTTTATTACAGAGATGTAATTCAAGTTAATGAATAAATTACATGAATAAATCAGGGTACACATAAAGACACATAAATCCCTAGCTACATGAAAAAAACAGGAGGATAGAGCTGCAAATCTGGAAATCTTGTTGATCTTGTTGTATGCTAAGCCCTAGCTTCTATTTCAAATTTAAAATAACTCCATCTGACTCTATACAGATAATCAGGATGGTATTTTAACTAGGGCCAAAATTAATGAATACTGGTTACTGATTAGTCTGCAAATAATTGTCTCATTAATCGAATAATTGTTTGGTCTATAAAATGTCAGCTATTTTATAAAGGTTGTAATCATAATATGCTGGTCAATAAATAGTTTAAAATGCCCATAGCAGTTTACCAGAGCACAAGCTGACATATTTAAAAATCCTGTTTTGTTTGGGCAAAACAGTGAAAAAACTTTGTCTAAAAAAGTTTGTAAATGTACCACAGATTATATGAATTGCAAAAACCCCACAAAAGTATCAGTCAGCTCAAATACAAAATTAGGAAAATCCTATTTTAGTGTAATGTCAACCGAAAACAAAAACATTATATAACCGTGATACCAGTTCAGAGATATACAGGACATAAATAAATATAAAGAGTGCAAGTAGATCTCAGTAATAGATCTATTATTATATAGAACATTTTGACCAGTATATGACTTGTAAGTCTCCTTTGTTACATTATGAAGGAAATCATCTAACTACACTTTTTTAAAAACAATTCTCTATACCCAAACTAGACAACAACAGATATTCCATTAATATTCTGAGCAGTAAGATCACTTATCCTACCACTATATGAATCACAGGACAAAAGGGTAGGTTCCTCTTACACATTCAAGTCTTTCACATTATTCTTCTGGATCAGTTCTGCTACATAGGCTTCTTGGACATCTGGGAATAGATCCAGCTGTGGAGAGTACACAAAGAATTGCAGGGATACAAGAGAAGGAGGAAATGGAACACAGACACAGTCACACCAAAGTTTGAGTTATTTAACTTGATATCAACCAACTTTCTGTTCAGATGCAGGGCAAGTTTGGGGAGTGCATTCCAGTCCATGCTTCATGTATGTGGTACTTACAACAACAGTGATGAGGGTTCTGATGTGGGGTTGCTGGTCTGGTCTTTCTCGTGGTGCAGAGGGACCAGGCCTTGCATCCTCTATTCGGGGAATGTCCTCTGGTGCAGGAGGGACCGCAACCAGGCCAGGGGCTGGATTGACCCTTTCTGGGTTTGGGGCCATAATGAGACGAGCTTCTCCTCCGTTATAAGGGACTGAAGATGTGGGAGCTGGAGGAACGGGAGGGTTAGAGTTCACCCTGATGTTGAGGCGGTGGGCTGGTTGACCCACACTGGAGGCACCACCTTGTAGCGGAGGGTTGGGGACAGCCTCCCCAGGCGCCTGGCTCCCCAGGATGATCCGATGACCGGCCTCTGGAGGTCCTAGTCTCTCTGGGGCTGCAGCTATTAGCACTGCAGGGGGGATAACCGGTATCACCTGAGGGGCTTGTATTGCCTGGGCTGGAGGCTGGGCAGGGGCTTGAGCCAGGGGTTGTGGCTCAATCTGAATGAGATTGCCTTGCATTCGATTGAGTGACACTGGCTGCAGCAGGTTCTGGGTCCTGAGCTGCAGCTGGGGCTGGCTTATTAGGGCAGAGGCATGAATGCTCGGCTGTTGTGGAAGAACAACTACCTTTACCTCGTTCACCTTGATCGGGTGGGGCTGCGTTGATGTACTGGGCTGAGGCTGTGTCCGTGTTTGAAACTGTGACTGTGCATATGAAGTACTAGCCTGAGGATTGTCTTGTGAATGAGTACTTGTACTTGCCTGTTCTTTAGTCTTTGTAGACAAACAACAATAGTTTGTTGCACCAGCAGAGGTACCCGCCTGGGTCTCCACCGGTAGGTGTGCTGAAGAGCCTGCTTGTGGATGTGTGAGTCCAGATGTGCTGGGCTGAGGCTGATTGAGTACTTGTATAGGTGCTCTGGATGAGATGGCGTTAGCCTTGGCGTTTGTGGAGGTAGATGGGGTTTGGACAGAAGAGACTGCATGGAGCTCCACATTTGTATGTGCTGACGTACCATCCTGTTGCTGGGGTTTTGTGTTCAGTTTTGGCTGAGAGAGTGTATATGAAGAAGAGCCAGGTTGTGGCTGTGTGTGTCCGGAAGTGCCAGACTGCACTGGTGTCTGTGCTCGTGTGGCTGGCCTTACTGCGGAGGAGTTGGCATTGGCATCTCTGGAGGTAGAGGGGGCAGAGCTGGGGTCACCTGTGGGAACCCCAGAAGTCGCACTACTGTGCCCTACAACTTGAATTAGGTTTCGAGAGGCCCCACTCCATTTTGCTGCTGGGCGAATCAACTGTCTGCGTGCAGGAGTTAGTGGCTGCAGGAATACAGAGTAGGCAAAAGAGACAAATTGTTAGATGAATGAAAACAAAGATGCTACGTCTGCTATAACCTTTGCAGCTCAGATTATTGAAAACCATTTCTGACACCAACATAACAAAACACGTTTATACTTGTCTAACAACTGAAATAACAATTCTCTGTGATATGTATTATAATGAATTAAGAACACCGATTAGCAGTTACCTCCAGTATGCTGATGTCGTCATCGTCAGCATCATCCGGCACTAAAACTGGACTGCCAGGTACTAGAGTCACAGGCTCCTCATCCGAGTCATCAGAAATGGTGATGAGCTCCCTCTGACGGGCATGGGAGCCTACATAGGCACATGCAGCAGAGTTAAGATGTTTTAAAATGTGTGTATTATAAACATGTTTCATCTATGGATACTTATGTATTCAAGGGACGAAGAGTGTGAAAGAGAAAAAAAAAAGATTAAGAATGTGGTAGGAGCCAGTGTAAGTGTTTCATAACTAATCTATGTTTATCTTTGTTATAGTACATTAAATCCAGAGGGGAAACCTGTCCTCTACATCTGACCCAACCTGAGTATTAACGAAAATAAAGAGCCCCAGAGCAGCAACCAGAGAACAGCTGCAAATCTAAGGTGAGTGTCTTGGCCATGTGGCAAAAATAGAAAATGTGTTTAAAAAAAATCAGGTTCCTTTGAAAAAAAAAGTCAAAATGTACCAGAATGTGTGCTGTATATAAGACAAGCCAACAACAACAGCCACATAGCACTAAGGTGGTACTAGTATCTGTGCAACTTGTTGCAAGTAGCTTCTTTTGTACAAATTTAAAAAACATGAATCAGCTGAGTTTTGAATTTCAAACCTATTTTAATTATACTTTACAAAATTGATGCATTGTTGCATTTATGGTTAGACCAATGAAGCAATCAAAAGCTAAAATCATTATTTGCCATGAACGAGTTAAAGATTTTCATTATGTAACAAATTGATCTCAGTCACAGATACTTCTCAAATCAAGATCTGCGACCCAAACGCCATCTACAGTTAATTGAGATGCTGCAAAAGGGAAGTTTGCAGAAGAATCAGTTCATTCACTCTATGGATTTTTTCATCCAGCACACTTTTTGGAAAAATCTGTGTGTGAACTTTACCTTCCGTTGTCAGTCAATGTAATATGCAATGGCATGCCATCACTGAATTTTGCGATATAAGGATGATATTTCACATGTCAGTACCAGTGCCACTGTCTCTCGGGATAAATGCAAGCTTAAATGGTCCTTGTAGCTTACACTGATATTTTACATGTTCAGTATAAAATTGAAGACTGCCTTGATACAAAGACTGGATTTTTCAACATATTGTTGCTAACCTGTGGTTTTATAGAGGGCGCTAATAGGTTATTAAAAATCAGACAGAACCACACCAACTAATGTTGCATGTCGAACAACAATTATTGATGGTCATTAGGAACCACAACTATGAAACTACGTCTATCAGGACTGATATATACAGCACCAAGAATCAGGGTCAGGTAGTGTTTGTAATTTTCTAATACTGGGACAGATATGACATGAAAAATGAGTCAGCCTCTTTTAAAAACTACAGTGTCATGTGCAGCATATCTTATTTTAAGATACAATGCCACTTGGCAAGCTACTGGTGCCAGTCACAACCCGGCACTAGAATATATCGGTGTTGATTAAACTGAAAGATAGACAGTGATGGTTTTATTTAAATGTAACAGACTGAGCTGGATATATGCATGCGAGTCAGGATATGAGGGTGTGTCTCACCTTGGCTGCGGTGGACGTTGAAACTTGCCAGGTGAATTACATCGTCATCACTGCCTCCATCTGCCATTGTGAAACTACACTTACCCGCTCCCTACAACTGCCCACACACAGAGTCACTGCTCAATCAGTACCATCTAGTCCCCACACACACACACACACACACACACACACACACACACACACACACACACACACACAGACACACAGACACACAGACACACACACACACACACACACACACACACACAGACACACACACACAATTAAACTGCTGGTAATCCCCTGGAATTCAGACAAATGGTTTCTCTTTAAATGAAATGCTAGTCATTACATTGAACAAACTAAGAGGGTCTCCACCCTCTTACCACGATCTTATTCCACAAATACAATTTTCGACTATTCGATGGCCAGGTCTCCTGGCATGTCAGCAGAGAAGCATTTAACATACAGGAGGTCCGAAATGTAAAGCTCGAGGAAGAGGGTTAGCGAACAGGCTGTGTGTTACTTTAAAGCACCAACTACAGATAACATTAGCCCTCTGACTAAAAGTTGATTTGATGTGCTGGCCAACCTAATCCCAAAGGGCTATTTGGTATCACTCTCTTCATTAGCTTTGCTTAATCAGCACTTGTCGCCTTAGATTTAACCAAAGAAATCACTAAATCAATGTAAATCTTACACTTTGCAAAAACAGTAACGTTGGGGGCTAAAATTGCGGGAAGCTGGCAATGTTCGAATTGTTGCTGTGCGATTTTGCGTTTTATTCATCGTCTTGACATTAGCCTAGACGCTGTAACCTTATCCTGAAGTTTAAGATGCTGCGGTTAAAAATAAAACATGTCAGAGCAACAGCCGATCACTTCCCGCACACACAAAACAAACCACTGCTCCCCAGCTAAGCTAATGGTAATTAGCATGGCTGGCTAGCTAGCTACTCAGCAGGGTAAATAGTTAGCTCACTTCTTTCAGGATTTCTGTCCGTAGCACTAATTCAAACCGAACGTGTACAGTCTTAGATGTATGTACGGAAACTACACTAGCAGAAAGGTACAATACCGCAGCTTCGTGCTGGTTAAGCAGTCCAAAACGATTTCTTGGTGGACTGACAATCCGTGATATCGAAACAAACTGCCAAAACAAGAACAGCAGCGACGTCATGCGCACAGTGCCTTCCGCTGCGTAAGCCAGGGGTCTTCTGGGAACTGTGGTCCGAAGGGAGAGGGTGTCTTCGGAATTGCAGTCGGATTCAGGACCTCGGCACGTCCGGGCGGGAGACTCTTGTTTTTATACAAGTCACAAGAACGGCCGAGGGTTGAGAACTAGGTCGATTCGACCATTACTGAGTTTGTCGCAGGTAACAGGGAAAGTAATAGTTACCCCCCCCTCTCTATATATAAGGAGGCATCACATAACTCCAATGCTCAGTGGTTAGTCCAGAACAAGGACCAGCAACCATTACAATGGTTGACATCCAAGGGTGTCAGCTATGAAAAGCTGGACATCAGCGGCCCTGACATGATCCACACCTACTGGCTAAAGAAACCAACCACGCTCCACATGTCTGGCAACACAAATGAACTGACCCCGTGATGGATGGGTTCCACCCGGAGAGCTTCACCCAAGGGTGGACAGTCCTGATCGGGAAGGATCCCCAGAAGGGCAAAAATCTATCCAGCTACCGGCCAATAACCTGCCTCTGTACAACATGGAAGCTCCTGTCAGGCGTCATGAACAGGGACATGGACCGATACATGAGCAGGGCCAAGAAAGGAACTGGTAGAAAAGCCGGGGGGAGCCAAGCACCAGCTAAGGGGCGATAGAGCAGTCACCCAAGACCAGGCAGACCAACCTGAGCATCCACCTATGACTCGGTGCCACACAGGTGGATACTGGGATGCTTGGAAATGCACAACATCAACAGGACCCTCGGAGCCTGCGTAAAGAACTCAATGGGGCTGTGGAAAACATCTCTGGAGGCCATTTACACAAGTTACCATCAAGTGTAGTATATACCAAGGTGATGCACTATCTCCTCTGCTGTTCTGCATAGGCCAGAACCACATATATATATATATAATAAAGGCATAAATTATCACCAAAAACTGCCAAAGCTGTATTTCCAAATGCCACACACACACACACATATATATATATATATATATTTATATTTATATGTTTTTAAATTAAATCCACCAAAAATCATCCATTTACATCTAAAAATATAAGTACGCACACCTCCAGTAGGTTTAGGTTGTTTTGACTGCTGGAAAGTTTGGAGAAACACTTATCTATTCTCCATGCATACAGTATGTAGATCATTCCATAAATGTAAATCAATACATTCATATCTATTAGAATTATTTATGTGTGGCAAATACTTGCTTACTCTAAAGTTGCAAAGATTAGTCAATCAATTTAGTAGTCAATTGCAGGAAAATGAATTGGCAACTATTTTAATAATCGCTTGGGAATAATTTCCCAAGGGATAACTCTAAAAATTTATTAGTTCCATTATCTAGATTTTAACATTTTTCTCTACTTTTCCTTGTCTTATATAGGATAAAAAATTTGGGGGTTTTGAAAAGTTGGTTGGACAAAACAAGCAATTTCAAGATCTTACCTATGACTTTAGGAAACTGTGGTTTTTTCCCTATTTTTTTTTTTAACAATAAAAATAAAATCCTTACCTTTTCTCAGCAAAACAATTAATTATGAAAATGATCACGAGTTGCAGCCCTAATTGATTTTGATAACCATGTTAACACTCAACTATCCACCACCACACAGTGAGAGAATAATGCACAGAAGACAAGGCATGTATTTTCAATTTAATTTCTTTTAATATAATCTTATTTACATTGTATTTTTCATAAATGTTTAGTACATAGTAAGTTACAATACTCTTGCATCCATTACACAGTGAACTCAGAACCTAGAAAATGCAGACTGAAATGTTACTGCTTAACAGTCTTCAATCTTCAGTCTACAACAGATGCCAATGTTTTCCACATTACTCACTCAACATTTAAGTTTTTGATTTCATTCAATTCTATGGAGAATTAATGACGGTAAAGAGACTTTGTTCATTCATGGTGGACTAATTTTTTCTAACATTCACGCTATTGAAAAAATGAAATGGGCAGAGACAGATCAGGGCCACAAAGAAAAAAAAGTGGGTGAAATGGATGATGAAACATGTATGAGGCTTAGGAGATTTTATTATACATCTCACATACAACCGAAGAATTCCTGAAGCTGACTCCTACTTTCCGTCCACATGGCTCATTTTGAAAAATATCAAGGTCGTGCCCTTGGTCCTCTCCATGACATCAGAAGAGTTGGACTTTAAAATTAGGGCTGGGAAAGTCAATCTCTTTCACTTCAATACATGTAACATGGCATTTAAAACACCAACACACTAGCAGTTTTCATACACTGACAAGAGTATTTCACTTCAATAATACGTAATGAACTTCAATAAAACCCACTTTGTGGATTACTTGAATTGCAATTGAACTGACCCTTCAACTCTGGTACAAGGGTGATGAAAAGATTAGTGTCAGCTCTTTTTAGAGCATATAGCAGCTTGGTCGGTAATCACTTAGTAATAAATAATAAAATATCAGAGTGGATCAGAGTGGTCGCAGATACAAACAGAAGAGACAAAAAGTTACCAAAAGGAGGAGCAGGCTCATTTGATCTTTTCCTTTTTTTTTTCTTTTTTCTTTTTTTTTTAAAACAGCGTAACTAGGTGCCATGCCTGACATAGACATAGACGGACACACACACGCACACACGCACGCACGCAATCACGACAGTGGTTAAACATGAAGCATGAATACTAGTCAATCAATTAGCTTGTCAGACAGAAAGTCAGTCAGTCTCCGCCTTTTTCTTTACACATCTGGTTACAGCGTCTCTGGTCGCAGGCTCATGAGTGATCGGCCGATTCTGTCCATAGACTCGAGTGGGACTCGAGTCAAATGCGCTGTCAGTCAGACATTCTGAAGAATGACATCATAGCTTGTTAAAACTGAGGGATAAAAATGCTTCTTCAAAACATTTGAAAAACTTTAAAACTTTTCCTTTCTTTTTTTTTTTTTTTTTTTTCTCCACGCTCTTGCTGTGCTTCCTCCATTAACCCCCAACAGTTCGGTGGTAAAGAGGTGGCAAAAGACTCTGTGTGTGTTCTTGTGATGCTGGGCTGCTCTGTATACTTCGTGTATACTTGATATTCTGCTTATGTGTGTGTGTTTGTCTGTGTATTTGTAAAATGTCAAAAAGTTGTGTGCAAGCACAAGTGTGACACTGTGAAGGTTAGTTTTGGTTGTGGATTCATCACTCCACAGCGAAGCCACAGGTCTCCTCCACAGCCGTCAGCAGTTTCTCGTAAAGTTTCTCATAAGACTCGTAGGGAGGGATGTCTATCCTGTTAAAACTAGAGAAAGCAAAGGATAATTATTGACTCCATGCCTGACACAAATACAGATATAAAAAGAGCCTTTTTTTCTTAAATGTGTCCTTACCATGTATGAGCCTTGGGCAGGTTGTCTGTGTTGGCGTCTATCAAATGGATGGTAAAGAGCCTTGGTCCTGCAGAACCTGTAGAGCCTTACACACATACATTCTAGTTATCACTGCTCTACTCTGGTAAACAGAGCATTACTCAGCATTTAGCATTAGTTAATAATGGTACAATCATTTCTTTAACTGGCCTGCAAATTAATTTTAAGTAACTGCAAATTAAACCGTGTCTTCTCAAAATATTTGGACATTTGTGTAACATGAATCCACTGATTTTAAACAAAACACAATGAGGCAAAATAGTCTCGGAAGCAATCAAGGAAAACTTGTGATTCAGGCTATATTCTCTAAATGTGGAGCGTTTCCTAACATCGTCAACAGTGTTCTAATTGAATTGGTTTCACAAACTTTGATGCAAATTTTTTATATATTAAGTGAACAATGTTCAGCTACAGGCTGTGAGTGTGTAGAATATTAACATTTAATATGGATTAATTATCAGCACTCAAAGATAAGTGACTTGAATTTGGACATCTCTACCAGGGGGCAATCTCTTAATTAATTAAGAGATTACCTGCGGAGTAAAATCTCCTTAAACATGTACCATAATTAGCCTCAAATATACTGAACAGGGATTGTTCCCTGGAAATTTCATTAAGGCCTCTGATGTAATTATGCTGCTAATTTGTATGAAAGGTCTTATATATTTATCCTTAGGAAGAGAGATAAATTGAATTTTAAGACCAAATGTTAAAATCAAATAGACGGTAGATGATGTGTGTGGTCTCCGAGCCAGTGCATGACCCACCCTGCAACGCCTTGAAACCCTGAAGTGGGACCCTGGTGGAGCCTGTGACAAACTGCAGCAAGCGTCCTCTCCTCTCCTCACTGAAGGCCTCCACGGCCTGCCAGAACCACCGCACCACGTTGCTCTCACTTGTGCAGTGCTTCAGGCGGGTGTTGGTCTTCCAGTCTGCAAGGTCGATCTTCCCTAATCCACCGATGATCAACTGGATGAGGGGGAGAGGAATAGATGAAAAGAGGCAAAGGTGGCCAAATATAAACACAATGCATTAGGACTACAAAAACTACATAATACTGATGTGGAGTTTTTTACTCCTCTCCCCTTTGTGTGCCCAAAACTAGAAAATTAGTCAGAAATTACCAACATTCAAGCATACAATATGCAGAATTTTATTTATGTAATCTTTCTCTGTGATTATTGTACCTCAAGTTCTTTATGGTCAAAAGGTTTGAGGAGGTGCTGGGGTATGAGCTCACTGAATCCCTTCTGTAGAGCCAGAAACTGGGCTTCAATACCTCGCATAAACCTCCAGTTCACGTAAAGTCTGGAAAGAAAACAACAAACAAATAAAAAAATCCCAAACAAACATAAATGATGCAGGCCAAATAGATATACTGAAATAAACTGGCAAAGGTAGAGCACAATAGCTCTTATATTGTTCACAATCTTATATTGTTTACACTCTATCTGAGGCAGAGTTTACCCACAAGCAAAGATAATCGTCTCATTGTTCTTACCTAACATATTCTTTCTTGTTCTCCTCTGTGACGGGGATATTACGCCCATTAGGTTTGAGTTCATGTTGTAAAAACTTTCCAAAGGCATTGTGCTCCACGCAGAATGTGTGGTCGAGTACTGAAGTGATGTCGTTCTCTCTGCATTAAGAGTATTAGAGTAAGTACCCAATGACACAGAAAGTGCATGAAATAAACTGAGAAATATTCATGACGAAAAGCTCTCGGCTATCAGATTGATTTGACTTATGTGCAGGTGCATGTGCTCACAATATCCAGACGAGGCTCTTGTGCAACTCAGGGTCGGTGGTCTCCAGGTCGTTGAGCTGGATTGGTTTGCCTAGCAGCTGTTTGTAGAAGGGCAGCGTGAAGCTCCCGTTGATGTAGTGACCATGGAAAACTGCAAGGCCCATCACACGGCCCACAAAGTGGAAATATGACAGGTGGTCCTGAAAGAAAGGAATATAAAAGAGACAAACCCAGAGAGTCAGAGAGAGTGATCCTATTTAGTTCAACTGTCAAGTGTGTGTGTGTGTGTGTGTGTGTGTGTGTGTGTGTGTGTGTGTGTGTGTGTTTGTGTGTGTGTTTGTGTCAACTCACAGGGTTGATGGAGGAGTCGGGGTTGATCTGTAGTGTGTAGATATTGTCTGTGGAGTACTGGAACAGGCCGTAATACGGGTTCAACATTTCATGACACAGCAGGTACAGCCACTCCCTACAGACAACCACCACATGGTTAACAAAGGCTCCAAACTCACTTGGAATTTGGTGAAAGAATCATTTCCTGGGACAAGTAAAAACTGAAAAACTCTAGATTATGTAATTAAGTCTTTGCTGAGGCTTTGCAATATCTCAAAAATTGACTAAAGTGAAAAGAGTTGAGTGGTCAGTTCTGTTGTCTCCTGTGTATGTGGGAATATTATCAGTTATAATATTCTTAGTTATTAGTACAAACTGAAGAACGTAATGGGAATGCTGCAAAATGGCATTATTTTCTTTGTGAGTTTCATGGTCATCACCTATTTTGATGTGTCTCTAACCTTTCCGCTAATGCCAAACAGTGGTGACATTGTTCAAGCCAGATAATTAATGAAGACCCCAGGAAACGCGCTCAGGAATATGATTTCAGTGTAGTGGGTACATTTTGAACACTCAGCTCTCCTTTGATTACTCTCCACTTCGAGCCTGCCTGACACTTAAAGTGGCTTGCTTAAAACTAAGAGGATCAAAAGTGTGAGTACTGAGATTTACCATGAAAAGTTGGTTTACGTCTGGTCTCGTCTAGTCTAGTCAGACGATTGGCAACAGCAGCTCAAGCTGAGCAGCTGTTAACTGACCATAGCCTGCAACAGGTGAATTTACTAAGTGGACATTAAGGAATGAAAAGTTAAATTCATATTGTTCAAGACAATATGGGGGAAAAAAAATGGGACGTTGCTTTACACAACACTCCCAAAATTTTATTATTGTTTTTGGTCACATGGCCTATTTCATAGAAGCTGTAAATTAAGTAGCAACTTCATTTATAGTGAAATAATAAAAAAAAAAAAAAAAACAAACAAACCCCGAAACAACAAAAAAACAAACTCTAAACATGCTGAATATTTTCAGGGATTTAACTTTTTTTTATTTTGGATTACTTCGTTGTCCCAAGCACTTGGATACCAGGGTGCAAACAAACCATATTTTATTTACTGTTTATAAACTGTAGCTATTCAAGTAGACTTATATATGCTGCTCAGAGATGTGAATATCAATTACCTGGCCACCCCACCGTAGTCCAGGCCTTCCTCCCCTCTGAACTTCACCATCAGACGCTTTTTCAGGTCTTTGGGCCTCATCTTCATTATCTGCCGATATGACTCCTATACCAACACACACAACACATATTTGTATATACACACACACACACACACACACAGTTCCACACACACACCCACCCACCCACCCCCATATCTATCTCAACAGGAAAATGTTTTTACAGGCAAAAGAAACAATAAATGACAGTCGACTCAGCTCTTCAGCTGGGTGACTTTCTGATCAACTGTTTATTCACAGGAACAATCAGTACTGTTTTTGTGCTCTTCAACAGAGAAAAGACACTGAAAGAATGGTTTGTTGTGACACGTGTAGGAGTCAGGAGGAGTGTAGCTCTGTCTGTATAATTAGAAACATTCACAGTGTCTACCACCTCTGTGCACTGCATTTTTATGGCTGTCTGATCTGTCCACGTTTGTGTAAGAGAGAGAGCATGGGAAGAAATGAGAAACAGATGTTTTGATGTCTTTCCACAGGGATTTTCAAGACCTGTTGTTTGTATTTTGTTCCTTCGTGGCTGCACACCTGCACCCACCTCAAAGATCTCCTCTCGGGACACCTCTATGCGACAGTGTCCTGCTTGAGGCTGCTGCAAGGACAGCTCATGCCGGAGTAGTTTCAATTTATGAACCAAGTCCCTCTCGTAGCGTGCTGCCACATCTCCATCGCCTCCTCCGACACCGCTGCCCATCCCTCCACCTCCCCCTTCCTCACCCCCCAAATCCATCTGGGGGGCTTGAGAAGATTCCTTTGCTTGGGATTGCTGGCTGAAGGTGCAGAGAAGCAGAGAAAGAAGATGGAGGAAGAGACAACATGACAAGAGGGAAAAGTGCCAGGCAAGAGACGAGTTGAGAAAAAAAACAAACAAAGAAACAAAAAACAGAGCAGACTGGATAACACACTGTGCATTTGCTGTGCATTCATCTGGAGCAGCTAAATCTATTGTAAGCTCACATTTCTGTAAATCATAGGATTCAGCATTATTAACAGAGCTGATGAATGTTAGTAGGTCATGTTCAGATCCAGTATGAGTTTGGCATTATAGCAGTGACAGATGAGATTAACAACAGATTAGTCTTCAAACCACTCATTTTGTATACAGGAAAGTTTTACAAGTGCGTCTGCCTGTACCTGATAATGGTGTGTAGGCGTGGGTCTGTGAATTGTGTGGTTCGATTGTTGTGGTCCACAAAGTAAATTCGGCCGGACACGGTGCTCCGGACCTCCCAGCCCACTGGCAATGGACCAAGCTCCTCACAGCTGACGCTGGCCAGGTCCCTGCACCAGTGACAATTAATGAGAATGAGACTACTTTCAATTAGACTTCCCTCTAAAACTTCTAATCCAACAGATTGTATGTTCTTAACCCACCATACTAACGGAAACCCCGACCTAGCAGGCCAAAGGAAATAACTTGAGAAATGTCCCTTAATCTGTTGGTGTAATTAGTGCCGAACAAACTCAGGACAACCTGGATTTTCAGCCTTTTTAGTCTAAGGACAAACAATAAAAGCAGTGTGTTGGTTTGTCTTACAGGGAAATGCAATAAGCATTTTTGCTCTTCTTCTGTTTAGTGGTGCATGACATGATACTGACAAGAAAAAGAGGACCCCTCGTTGATCCTATTTCATACAATGATTTAATTGGGAAAGTTACAACTAATAAAAATTGAATAATTACAGATTTAAATCACATAGCATTTCAAAGATGATCGTGTATATATCTGCTATGTTATCCTCTGTTCCTGCAATGACCTAGTTTCACTGCAGGGTTTATTCAAGGTTCATCTCCTTTTAGTTAAGCTTGGACTAGATGTGAGTGAAGTGGGGTGTAATTGTACCGTGGTATCCGAGGGTCGTGCCAGGTGCTGACGCCTGTCTGTGTGTGAAGGAAGTACACCTGGCCCTGTACTGTTGTTCGCTGCTCTGTTGTAAAAAGAAAACAAATACATAAATTCAACGTGAGATATTAATAACAGTAACAACATGATTTGGTCTGAAAAAGTTTGACTGACCATATCCCTCTGGTAGGTCAGGCGGTTGGTGCCCGTGAGGTCTGTTCTGAGGGGTGTGGCCATGGCCTCTGGAGTCCTGCCCTCTGATTCGCTGGGTCTGAAGACGACTCTCCTGACCGGGTGAATCAAGCCGGCAATTCCCGCCACCCGCTGCACCAGTGGAATCAGAGTAGGGCAACGGCTCTTCGCTGAAACATCCCTCGAAGACAGGCCTACACACACATGCGCGCACTTACTTCACTGAAGTCCTGTTTTCTGTTTTACTTCAATCACATGGTATGTCAACTGCATTTATTTTGAACTCATACTAACAAACAGACAAATAATGATTATGACTAAACCGACACAGACCAAACATCAATAATGAGTCTCAGTCCTACTTCACATGGTTGCCCACAATGACATAGAAGGATTTTAACATTGTCTCAAGAATGAATTTTACCACTTCATAACCGACCTGTGACCTGACATATTTCCTTACAATACATCAGACAGACAGATAAACCCTGGACTTGAATAAAAGAAATTCAAATACACAACATATGCGAGTGCTTTTTGACTTCTCACTTAACACCAATGGGAGATTTCTGGGCTACATTTGGGACCATTTCTGGAAGAATGGTGTTCTAATCCTCAGGAAAATATCAATTATTTTGAAATTTACCAAATTTTTGGTTGATATTTGACAGTATTTTTGTTTTATTTTTAAGGGTTTAAAACTTTTGCTTCATAAGGAAAAGTACTGAATGTGACATTACAAGAAAATGATACACAATCTATGAAACATGTTAAACATTTAATTATTTGAAAATAACTAACTCTTTCTATAAATGTTAAATGTGTTTTTTGCAGCATAATGTCTGGTGACACACTCACCCATCATTTTCCAACAGTCCTCTGCAGTCCACCACAGGGCCTCCACTGCCAATGCGGTCTCTCGTCTGTAAGCTCACTGGAAATAAACAGGTGTTATGGATCAGAGTGATGACAGTGAGGGCTTATGTGTTGCAGAAAAGGAGGGCAGAATATGAAAGGAGTGAGAGGAAAGTGACATGTATCCAGCCTTACCTACAATCTGCCCCCGCACTGCGTCGCTGTCCGAGGGGTTGAGCTTACATAGATCTAAACGCTGGTCTGGAAAGAGAGGGAAAGGAAAAGCATCCAAGCTGAAAGTTTTATTTCTCTCTTTTTAAAAATTCTGTGCTTAATAAACAGTGTAACAGACTGGAAATTTTGCCACGTTTGTGATCATGGATGCATTTATGCCCGTGTAAAATCAGAGGGCAGGACAAATAAACAAAACAAAACAACCCTTACATCCTGTGTCTTTTAGCCTGCTGATTGCATTGGAAAGAAGTCGTATGCAGCCCAGGAAGCCCGCCCCCTGTCGTTTATGGATCTTTTTGTGGTTCCATATACTGATGGTGATGGAGTCTGTCTTTCCAATGTAACTGAAGGAGAGACATTCTTTTGAGTTTATTATAAAAGTAAAACACTGAATCCATAAAAGTACATTCACTAAATAAGCATGTCTTTAAACATTGATATGTACAAAATATGACTAAACATCTGTAATTTTACTTAAAATCTCAATGAAAAAAATCAGCATTAATCAGGAAACTCATTGTGAGTGTGGTGCTGGAGACTTACAGATCGTAGTGCTGATTCCATTTGGGGTCCAGTGTGCTCTTGACTGTGTCTGTAGAGTGGCATTGACCTGATCCGTCTACCACAACTTTGGCAAAAGGATCTGGCAGGCCTGCATGTATATAATTCAAATTAATTGTTTTTATCCTCTAAATTAACTCACAAAGAAAATAATAACAGAGTGCTGCATGTTACACTCTTCACAACAAAGCCCAGCTCTCCATTGCTGCTGATTTTGAGCTAAATTTTATTGTTTTGGGTATCCTTGTCAAACTGGATTGCAATTTGCAGTCCCTTACCCTAAAACAGCATATTCAACTTGGTTGACACTTCTTAGCAGTACCTGGATCACACACTAAGCATAGGATGGTAATAATGGTGGAACTGAAGAGCCGGATTCTGTTAGTTACACGTGGACCAGCTCCAACCAAAAACTAGAATTACTGCCTTGCAGTTGTGTACCTCCACCAATCAGTCAAGCTGCAGCTTACATCCATGTCTGTCCAGACTCATAGAATAAATGTAGTGAAGCCTTTGAAGGGATTTAATAAAAAGGTATTAAGGGCATTTTTAATCACATTTAGCATGTGAATTACACTAATGTATGGCCAAAAATGTGTTATGGCAAAAACAATATTATGTGGGGTCACGGTGACCTTTGACCACTATATTCTAAAAAGTTCATCCTTGAGTCCAAGGGAAGGTTTGTATAAAATTTGCAACAACTGTCACTGGGGCAGAGACATAAAAACAAATCTGGCATGTTCACAGAAGCTTTGAAGACATGAGCCTTTGGGTGGGTCTGGCCAGGCAAACTTCTTATTATGGTGTTATCACAAGTCAACAGCTATCCTCTATGCTTTGAGGGCCAGTAGGAATGCATAGCACAATCATACCAAAGCACAGCAACTTGGTATCATCAATACCAATTTGTTTAAAGTGTTGCTTTGGATGGCACGCACAGATCCTTTGTGAAACAAATCATTTCATCATGCCTAACAATCATCCTAATGTCAGATTCATGCACATGGCAATGAGCACAATAAAGGTACTTACGAAAGAAGTCTTTCTTTGCGAGGTTCTTGGCACATAATACTGCAAAACAGAAAATTATTATGAACAAAAGGCCACACACACAAATATGTAAAATTGATCTCAGTGTGTAGGCTGCTACAAGTGGATGCTGGTGCAGATAAAAACATCTGAGGAGGAAGAATGCTTATAAAGATAATATATGAATGCCAAAGGATGGTAATGAGCAGGAAAAGTTAAAACATGCAGACAGAGTCAGCAGTAAAGTATAGGTTAGTGTCAGGACAACTGCACACACAGAAAATCACACATACTCAGGCTGCCCACAGTGAGAGTGGCAGAATGCCTTCTCTGCCACATCATCTTTGTGGATACAGACAGCAGAGGTTTAAATGACCGAGACTTTGTGAAATCGTAAGTGTATGCTAAGAATTTGGTTTATTGTTTGTGTGGGTCAGTAAATTTGTTTGCCTGCCAGCCTGTGTGGTTGACAGCAGACATGTCACATTAGGTTAGTTCTGCTGAAACATAAAATAAAAAACAAGTGAACCACAATACACCAATTTTTAGACACATACTTATGACAGGTACGTTGTAAATATGAGTGTTGATTATAGGGCAGAGTGGACACTGAACAAAAACA
Source organism: Istiophorus platypterus (assembly GCA_016859345.1). NCBI lineage: Eukaryota > Metazoa > Chordata > Actinopteri > Istiophoriformes > Istiophoridae > Istiophorus > Istiophorus platypterus. The sequence goes on along the minus strand of CM029112.1, from coordinate 16,821,105 downwards.
AGCTGCTTGTTTGTATTTAAGGATGATGTAATGCATTCAGAGAGTGACTTCAACACAAGGTGACATAAAAAATACATAATATTTGCACTGCAAGTTGTAATAGCTAATTCTGGATATTTGCTTTTAAGCCCATTGTTGGACATTTTGCGGTCAAAGACATAAACAAGTCAAAGAATTAGATGTATACGGACCTCATTTTGAAAAATAAAGATATTTCTAAAAGACTGATTTCTGAAGGATGTTGTAATTTCTTTGTCAGAATTTTAAACCCATCAGCCAACAAGACCATGCAGAGGGAGACCAATTTATTCTCCTAAAGGCAGTAGGTAATTCATAAACTGACACTGACAGACAATTAAATAAGATAAATTGTCATGTTTTGTAGCTACAAACAAGTGTGAGAATGTGACTCCCACCTTTCTTTTTTCAAGAAATACCTTTGGCCCCATTTCTCTGCTTTTCTCTTTTCAAAGACAAATGGGAGAAGATCTGATCACTGAGGTGGAATGAGTAACCGTATCAGGTCAATCACCTGTATCCAGTTGGACAGGGGAGAGATGGAGACTTGGGGTGGGTAGAATATCTTCCCAAATCTTTCTTTAAATTTCTCATCTAACTGGGATTTTAATTGTGTTTCTTGGGTTTCAAGCATAGCTGAATTAACAAGTCAACTAACTGGTTGCTCTATCTTTTTATTTAATAACTTACTAATTTTTCAACCCAAAATGCCAAAACAATTGCTGATTCCAGCTTCTCCTGCTTTGCTCTGTTCAGTATAATTGCAAATGACTATCTTTATGTTTTTGACAGATGGTGAAATAGGGCTATTGGAGTATATCAATAGCCTATGGAAATTATCATGAACAATTTTCTGACATTTTTAGACAAATTGATTGCCAGATTAAATCAAGAAAGTAATCTTTGGATTAATTAATAATGACAATAAATGAGAATTGCAGCCTTAAGTACAACCAAAGCTAATTAAACAATGGTCGAGTGATACTGGCAGCATTTCAGAAACAGATTTGTGGTGTGGTCTTGGCTAAGAACAACAAAAGCAATCTGATGATCTATTCAGACTGGTGCTAACTGATTTGCTACACCATCTAGACCATTATCATAGCTCTGAGATCCCATTAAAGATTTGGTCTGGCCCAGACATCCATCGAGGAAGTTAGTCACTCAGCCAGTGGTTTAGGATGTGGTGACTGTGGTGGCGTAGATGTGTCTGGTGTAGCCTGGTCTACTTCCTGTGATTAACCCATGGAGAATTGCAGCAGGATATCCATGCCTCTTCCACATCAACCCCTTCTATTCATCCTCCTCCTCCTGACTCACACATTCCACACCAAGGCCTCATCTCTTCTACACAGACAAAATTAAAAAGAAAGAGAGAAAGAGAAAGAGAGAAAGACAGAAAGACAGATAGATAGGTAGATAGATAGATAGATATAGATATAGATAGATATAGATATAGATAGATATAGATAGATAGATATAGATATAGATAGATATAGATAGATAGATAGATGGAGAATCATGTTTCTAGTTTGCCCCTGCCTCCTCTTCCAGACAAGCAGGAGAGGATTTTCTCTGTCACTGTCACCACTGCGCTCTCCTCCCCTCTCACCCTCCAATCTCTTGCCATAGACAAGAGACACCCCTAACATCACCCGATTCTCTCTTTTTCTGCCTTTTGACCAGCTCCAATGAGGCACTCGATGTGTGACAGGCCCTTTTCTCTGCATCTCAGGAAATTCCTCATTCTGCCAAGGTCATGGCTGGTAAAGACACATACCACACACAGCTACAGCTCAGCTGGTTCTCAATTTCCCAGACTGACACTTTCTTTTTTGGCATTTATGTCCTCTCTAAAAAAAAAAAAAAAAAAGAAAGAAAAAGAGCAGGGGACAGGCAGCAGGGGGACAAGTTCTATTCATCCAGTCTTGAGGGAACAACCAGAACCAGTTCAAGGGAGACGATGAAAAACAGAGCTACTTCTGTACCAGGCTAGCAGCTCTGCTAGTAATGTGAAGTCACCGCACGTTTGTAGCACAATTAACTATCTCTCACGAATAATTTGAAGGTTTGCAATTTTGCTCTACTCTTGCACCTTAACCAAGGAGAACACTTTTATACTCTTCAGGTAAATGACAAAAACCAAAAAATTTAGAAGTTAAAACTTCTTAGATCACATAATGGTCAAGCAAATTGCAAAGATGCCAAGGTGCTGAATGGGGAGATTATGAATCATTATTATAAATCTAGCAAAAAATGATGAATGATAAAATCCTTATGGAGCTGACACAACTGTACTCTTTTAAAATGTGCTCACAGATTTACAAGACTAATGTAAGATTACAACTATGTCATTTCCTGTGTAACCTCTCTGCTCTTCCCCTCATCTTTCCTTAGGTTATCTTTCCTCATTTTCCCACTTCTTTTCCCTCTTTCCAGCTTTCTCCCTCCCTCTGTTGTGAGTGTCACCTGCTGTCCCGGTGTTGTCCTGTGTTGGAGGACAACACCGGGACAACACCTGGAGTCCTGTGTGTTCAAGCCCTGGCACCAAAACCCGATCAGCACGTGCTGCTTCCATGAGCAAATTAACATACTCCTTCTGTATCACTGAGTCTTTCATTCATTCAACTGCAGTTTTCACAATTAAAACAATTTATTTCAAACGAGAAACACCTAAGATTCCTATTAAACTTTTGGTGCCGAAATAAGTATTTATGTTCAGTAAACTCTGGTAAACAAAATGTGCAAGATTCAGCAAGTGTTTCCCAATAAAGTCTAATGACCACATTATCTGAGGATAAAGTAATACTGTTCCTGTACTGGGAATGCTTCCCCTTCAGCTAATTTAAGCTTATCCCCTAAAGTGTCAGAAAGACAAAACAATCCATTTGGTCGGCTAAAAAACATCTATATAAACACAACCCAATCTCTGAAATGCGAACCAAAGTCAAACTTGCCTGATCTTTGTCTGTGTCGCTGCCACAGACACACAGGCCTGTCTGATGTAGGCCAAACAACCACTTTCTCTGACTGACTAAACAGTGTGCCAGACTGGGCAGCATTGTGCTCCTATTGGCTCATCACACATTGCTCACCCAATTAGAATTCCACTCATACCTGTGGGGGCGGGACACAGTGAGGGGCAATAACCTCTGTTTGCATTCAAGCTGAAATAATGAGTGATTGGTGTGTACACACACACACACACACACACACACACACACACACACACACACACACACATACACACATACACACATACACATACACACACACACACACACACACACACACACACATTATTGGACCAATTATAAATCATGATAGATCAGAGCAATATTACTGTTTTTACTAAACAATGGTTAAATGTATCATTTTCATAGTCACTAAATCTACTTCTCCATTCATTTGGTTTGCAAAATGTAATCAATTAGTGAAAAATGCCCGAAACACTTTCCCAGAGCCCACAGTGATGTCTCCAAATATTTTGTTTTGTCTGGCCAAAAATCTAAAACAGAAATTTTCATCTTATTAATAAAAAAAAAAAAAATAAAAAAAAATAAAAATTGAAATCATTTACCTTTGAAAAAAAGGGACCGCTGAATTTTGCCACTTTTGCTCAAGTACTTATTCACTCATAAAATGAATCAAAATTGCTGGATTAATTTGATATCATCTCTATTCCTAACAGAACTTTTGAATTTTTTTATGCTCCTCTCCTTTCAAATTTTGAGGTTTTCCTTGTCTTCTCAAAGGGCTTGAGCTGGCTCAGGAGCTATGCAGAGACTCTACGTGACACTTGCCAATACAGATAAACTTGATGTGAACTGAAAAGAACCAACAGCATGATAAGTAAAAAAAAAAAAATGTGTCAGACCCTTGAATCTATCTTTTGTAAAAATGATGCCTGCTCCTCTTTTTCCGAAATCCAGTTTCACAAAAAGAGGAGCGGGGAAGCAAAATAAGCAGACAGCATGTGGTGGAGGTTTTTAGACAGCTTTTCAATAGCATTTCAGACAACCGCTTTTACTCAAAAGACATCCATCACAGTCATAAACGCGGTGTGCCCTCATACCCTGGTCCATACAAACCACTTCAAGTCTGCAAGCAATTTCTGGTGTTTTTTTTGAATCAGGAGAAGGACAAGGCGTCTGCCCAGCGGCACGGAGTGGTCATTACCATTTGAATAGAGGCCCCTGGATGCCCAGTGGGGTCACATTAGCTACAGTAAAAACCATTGTTCCAGCTGTGCGTGTGAGTGAGCGTCTGTCTATGCCTGAGTGTGTTTGTGTGTGTGTGTGAGAGAGAGAGAGAGAGAGAGAGAGAGAGACTCCTATGTGCCCCACAGAACAGAGTCTGACCCTAAAATCAACAAATCTTAAGGCTGCGTACAGTTAACCCCAAAGAGCAGACGTGTCAAGCTTCTTTGGGCAAAGACAAGTTCAGTGAGTCAGACATTTGTCTGGCTGCAGCTGACACAGCAGCGAAATGCCAATCAATACTCATGGGCAGACCGGGCAGATAGCATGTCAAATCTACCGACGGATCGATTTTCAGAGGCAGTTGTTCGACATTTGCTTTCATCCTCGGTGCAGAGCTCGTCGCATACGGGTCAGGCGACGGGTTCGGCCGGTGGTCAGCTCCAAAAGAACGGGTGTAAGGTTAGCTAGCAGAGCGTTAGCGGTCAACATTAACTACATTGTTACTATTAGCCAGCGCTCCCTGGGCTAAGAGGCGAGTATTACTGAGCGGTAAAGTTTCTGAACGTAGCTCCCAAGCGTCGCCGTCTCCAGCGGTCTAAAAACAGCTGACCAGTCGGACGTGTGAGCCGCGGAGCCCACCAGACGGGGGACTGCTTTTTTCGACTGTCCCTTTTGGTGATTTGGTTAGCATCTCAGCTAACAAGCTAGCACTTGTGCTGTGTTTGCCACACAAAAACCGGATGTTTGGGCAAAAGGCAGACTCGAGAGCCCCCGAGACACTTCGCGGCGTCTCGCTAGGTTCGCTAACGCCGACACTTTACAACGGCGGCTGGGTCGTAGAAGACGAGGGCTCCGGTTAAAACGTGCAGGGTTAAGCGCTTTCTTTCGGTCTCGTCTTTTTTTTTTTTTACCTGTCAGTCGGATTTTGATGCTGGACCCGTTCCTCCGAGTCCCAGGATTCGACATCACTCCGGGAAAAAAACGATCACACAAACTTCCCGCTGGAGTCTCCCAAAATCACCGTTTCGCCACTCAAAGGGAGCCCGAGTAACTTCGGTTCAAGATCATGCGGTTGGTTTTAGTCCTCCTCATAGGTAAAAATGTATTATTTCATGGCAAAGTCCTGCGCTCCGAAACCCAACAACACGGGAGAACATTTTCGGGCAGGCTCAAGCACGTACTGACGTCACGTTCTTAACGGGCAGGACGTTGCGTGCTCGCGTCCGGGAAGCGTGGGCGTGCCCGAGAAGACCGAGATCTTTCAATGACGCCCTCAGGCCTCCGGGCGCTTGTAGTTCAGATGCTGTATCCCACATAAAAATCCGCCCTATTATTCATGTCTTTGTTATTTATTTATGCCGCATTTATAGACATATCTGTTGAATTGCTTTATGAATTACATTCGAGGTCAACCATACTATAAAGCATATTTCAAGTGAGAAATGCAACAGGATTATGAAGAGACAAGATTGGAAATAACGGATCACAGTAACATGCGTTTTGTTTTCTTTCTATGTACATATTTACTCACGAATTTATCCAGTGCTTAGCAAGATTTTCTAACGGTGATCCCTTTCATTTCAAACAGCTATACACAGCCAACTGTTTAAACTAGTATTAATTTCTTTTTTCTGCTTTCTCCGAAGTCTTCCACTGACTTTGTTAACACCACTAGCTTCAGCATATTTAGTCTCATAAAATCATAATCCTAAAGATATTGATCTTTCTGCCCCTTATCAGGTTCATCCAACATCACTAAATAGAAATTAAAAGTAATCTTAACTGAGAATCTTACGCAGCTCTGCACAGTTTTATTCTTTTTTACCGCACAGTCCCAAAAAAAAAATCAATAAGGTTCAGTTGTGTAGGTTCTCATCAATAATCTCATAGTTCAAAAGAGCTTGTTTTTCATTGCTGCCAATGGTAAGCCTCCCACACCACCACTTTTTATTAAGTGTTCTGTTATCTAACTGCTGAAGTCCAAAATATGAATAGTAGTTCAAGTAAAAATGAATGCATTTGGAACACTCTTGATGTCTCATTATTTAACTTTTCCCTGCAAGCACTTGAAATATTCATCCTTGCTGAAGCTTTGCAGACATCATCAGAACCAAAATTGAACCAGTTAACACAGTGGTGATGCTGTTGGCACAGTGAATTATTATGAAAACTCTTCCATTATTGTACTGAAGTGTCCAGGGTAACCTCCAATATACAGACTTTAGATTCATTTTTCAAATGGCAGTGAACCCACAAGCTGTCAGTTTGTTCCAGCAGCTTTGTGATATTTAACATCAAAACAGAAAAACAATAAGACGATAGGGACATTGTGAAAAGATTCATATGACTTTAGCGGCTTCTCTGATTAAAAGTTGATGTATGGCAGTCTATGAATACATTAAATGTAGGCACACAGTGTAGAGATGTACAGAGTGATGGAAAAAAAAAATAATAAATAGATAATGTCTCATCCTGTGGGATGAGTTGGATGACAGCAAAACTGTTCAATTCAGTAGTACAGGTTGTGTGTTCACACACTTTGCACAGTTTACCTATCACCTCTACACTCTATATTAGAAGATCACAGATCAAAATTTGATTTAAATTAACAAAACAAAAACACAACAGCGGTTAAAAAAAGTAAATGTTAAGGTAAATACATACTAATGTGCTGTTCACCTGAATAGTGAGAGGCAGCTACTTCTTAGGTGTTGGAGCACGTGCACTTGCACAAGCTGAAGACTTTACACAATACTCTGAATTTTGAGCTACAGATATGAATTCTGAATAGTAGCTGCAAGGAGGTTGTGGTAAAGCTATATCTAATATGATATGCTTTATAAACTGTTTGTCAGGAATGTTAAGTATAGCGCACAGTGGGCTAAAACATTGGTACAGTCCGTTAAAGGCTGAAGAATAGCTGGGTGGATGGGGATAATGGCTGGAGGGATTTGGCTCTTTAGCAGCACTGGGTTTAGCTGCATGGCTGCAGTATTAGCTGCTGGAACAATGGAACCTCTCACCAGCCTGTTTACAGGGCACAGTAAATCCACACAAGCAGCGAAACGGCTTGCTGGACACTAGGCTAGGCTCAGAAATACGCAATTAGTTTACAAGAAAAAAACATGAAGTTTTAACTTATATATCCCTTCTAAGTCTGTTGATCTGTTTGAGTCTGGAAGTGATGATTTCATAATCCTTCAGTCTAAAGATGACTTCATAAAACCATTTGTCTCTTTGCTTCAACCCGTCTCTCCTCCCTCCTTCTTCCAATTTTTCATCTCCAATTGCACTGCAACTGTCTAATTCCCACTTGTGTTTATATGTATTTGTGTGTCTAACTTTTTCAACACTCCACAGGTGGCAGTAACACACACACACACACACACACACTCACACAAATTAGTTTATCCCTCCAAAATGGTCATGTACAGCTGTTAGTATGATTATGTGATTATGTGTGTGTTTGTGTGTATTTGTGCACATGTACATGTTTGTGTGTGTGTTTATGTGGGTGTGTGGGTGTGCTTGCATGTCTATGTGGTGTGTGTGTGGCATATTCAAAGAGCCCCTGAGACCAGCTGAGTGTTTTCACAGCTACTTAGATAATTCCAATCATAGAGACAAACTTAGTTATACCTCTAGGGACAAACACATACACACACACAGACACACACACACACACAGACACACACACACACACACACACACACACACAAACACACAAACACACACACACACACACACACACTGACGGGGACTCGGACACTAACTAACACATACACACACAAACACAGTTAATGAAGATGAAGTCATTTGTTGCAAAGAACATTTGGGAAATCCTACTGGGGGTGACATGAGGATTTTTTTCCTGACAAAAATATTTAGAGAAAAGAGAAAGAGGACAGTGAATGAGTACATACACATTCTTTAAATTGGAGCAATGCCAGAAAATTCACAAAGAAACTATTTCAGTATCATTTAAACATAGAATGATATTTCTTTAAAGAGCTGGACAAATATAAACTCATGATAGTAAAACCTGTGGTATCATCAAACCTCTCCTGAAGCTTGTTCTGTCTGTTGTCTAGGTATTAGTCATGTCGTGCAGACCTAAATCTGTTCATACAGTCACATTATGGAAAAAAAGAAGCAAGTCCCCATAGCATAAATAATTCAATTTCAGGATGAAGACATGTCCTAACGTTACGGAAAAGGCCAGGTTTAGGCAGTGGCTGGGTTAGGTTTGAGTAAGCCTTCAGAAAAAGAATGCAAGTGTAATGTCCTCTGAAGTCATTGAGACACAACTGTGTGTTTAATGTGTGTGTGTATGATTATTGTCAGACTGGGACTATTAGTACCCTCCGTGGGGAACAGGAGCAAAAGTTGCTTCAGTTCGAAAGAATCTACAGAAAAGATCAAGACAGTAATCATGAAAAGTAGCCATGTGCATTTACTCAAAAACCATTTTGAGGTTCTTCTACATTACATGAATAGCTCAATTTTATGCTGCTTTAAAATTCTTCTTTACTAGATTTCAAAGGGAAATATTGTACATCTAATTCCATTATATTTATTTGACAGATATAGTTGACTCATTATTTACAGATTCAAATTTGACATAGAAAATACACAATAAGCCTATAAATATACTATTATTATTATTGTTACTAGATTAAAGCTTAAACCAGAATTTCCAAAACCTCTGCTTGCCACCCCTCACAAAAAATGTGTGTTGTTACTTTTGAGATATCTCTGAGTTGTTAGCGATTCTCTGACATTTATATTTCAAGAGCTGTTAGAAGCCCAATAAAGGTCAAATTATCCAATATATCATTAAAAGAAAAGGTTTAGGCATAAGATATTCCATGAGAGTATACAAATGTATGTAACAGAACTTCGTTTTCTCTTGTTTCCTTTGTCATTCAACATTTTCACGACTCTGTGACGTGACTCTTTTGAACTGGACTAAAGTAGTAAAATGTATATAAAACACTTAAAACTAGTTCAATCTTCACAAGCCTCCACATTAAAATGCTGCATACACTGATACATCAGTATTAATTATCTAATAATGTCATTAAATAATATTTCATGGCATAACAAGTACTTTTACTTTTGACTCTTATAGTGCATTAAACTAATATTACTTATGTACTTTAATAAGGTCTGGATGAAGGACTTACATGCAATTGAATATTATCACATTGTTATACTTAATGATCTAAATACTTCTTCTACTTCTAAAAAGAGTGAAGTTTCTTTGAAAGTGCCTCAACAAGCAACACCAGAATTTTTTTCTCATCTTATATGTGCAAGTTTATTCAAAAGAAACCAGGTGAACTGAATGGAGCTCTGCCTCAGAAATTGATTTGTTTCTACCCTGTTCTGTATAGTGCACAAGGGACTATGTAAAGATAAGATGATACACACGTCATATCCTGTCCATTCGTGTGCAGAATAGCTGGTAAAGAAACATATTGATTTAATCAACAATGAATCAGGATTTGGAAGTCTGTAGAGTAAAAGATGATGATTACTTGAAAAGTGAAAAACACAAAGAAAAAAAATTAACAAAAAAAAAATTCCCACTCCTCACTGTGTCTGTGGTTTCAATTTAAGATGACTTACTCATCCCAAATCCCACCAGGCACACAAAGAGAAAGCAATTGATGGTTTAGAGCAGAGGTATGTTGGGAGGAAAATTGAGGCTTGGAGGGGTGGAGGGATGGATAAGATGGATGGAGTGATGGGGTGAGGAAAGGAGATGGTTTCAGGCTGAGCGATGACTTTCCAGGGAAACCCTAATTGTTGGGAGGCAGATTGAAGAATTCCCAGATCCTGCGCTGCCAGACAGATTGGAGGGATGAGACCTCAGGGTGATGGCTGGTTTTAGAGTTGTGACCATATCAGGAGGGAGAGGCCCTGATATATAACAGCATGACGTTGACACACACCCTTAGTCCTCCTGCGTACCTCTGCCCACTGCATTGGTGAGTATTAGCCTGTTGAACCACTGTCCTTCTTCTCATTACTTATAACCTCTTTAATTCCATTTTCTGTACGTTTGCTCAGCCTCTCTCTGCAGCAGCCAGTAGGTGAGTGAACTGGTCAGTTGGCGTGTGTTGGTGGTTGGAGCAGCAGCAGCAAAAGCAGCCATGCCGGGTGCATATAAGGGGGAGTGCGGGGACAATGTGGACCCCATGCCGTTTCTGGCTCCCTTAGAGAAGGAGCGGCTGGATGCTATGAATAAAGCATATGACATCAAGCGCTCCTGCTGGGTAAAGGATGAGAAGGAGGCTTTCATCGCTGGGGAGATTCAGTCTGAAGATGGGGACAAAGTCACCATCAAGACCACCAAGAACACTGTAAGATGACAAATAAACTCGTGCATTTTGTCTTAAGTATTCACTTTAAGAGAATGATTATAATAATGGAGGTTAAAATATTGACTGAGTGATTCTTTTTCTGACCAGACTGTGACTGTGAGGAAGGATGATGTTCAGCAGATGAACCCTCCTAAGTTCTACCAAGCCAGTGACATGGCCAACCTCACGTTCCTCAATGAGGCCAGCGTCTTGGAAAACCTGCGCAGCCGCTACGTCAACATGAGGATCTATGTAAGCCTGTTGCTCAACACGGACACCCCTGTAGGCCTGTGAAAACCTACTCAAAATGAGGACAGTAGAAAGGACTTATGGCATTTACAACCAAAAGCTGATTTTTCTACTGGCTTTTAAAGGGGCATTCCACTGATTTTACACATGAATATCAGTTTATTTGACACTAGGAGTACCGCTCAGCCTGTCAAAAATGTTACATGTTGTCTCATCTGTCTCTGGAGGAGCTTTATCGAGTTTGAGAAAATAACTCTGATGATGTCATAATGATATTATCAAGGTTATCTCAGCTTATGGTCAGAAACTATAAATTTATAACAGAAATCCCGTTTTTTGGGGGGAGGTTTGTTCATTTTTAAAATCTGTTTCATACAAGTCCCCCAACTCTATGGAAGTTAAAGACTAAATCAGTGGTTGGCCCCTTTAGAAGGCTTTCTGGGAAAAGTAGGACAATACTAATTCAGCTACCCGTATCCAGCTAGGCAAGCTTATAGTAGAAAGTGGATATCGTGAATTGCACCAGACTCTTCTCCTTTTATATTCAGGATAGAAAGAAAAGGCAGGATACACAAGGGAGAAAGGGAATGAATGTAATATGAAGGTGTCTATTAACCAGATATGTGGCCACATTACCCTGCTGCATCCTCCATACCTCTTTATTTCTTCCATCCCACCTTTAGACCTATTCAGGTCTCTTCTGCGTGACGATCAACCCATACAAATGGCTGCCCATCTATGGTGCTAAAGTGGCCCAGATGTACAAGGGGAAGAAACGCAACGAAGTTCCTCCTCACCTCTTCTCCATCTCTGACAACGCTTATCACGACATGATGATGGGTGAGGAGAGGGCTATGCAACGTGTCAGGAATAAAATGTTGGAAGTGGAGCAATAAGGAGAAAAATACAGAGGGGCGCATTGACGCGTGTAAAGGGAGGGAAGAAATTTTAATCAGACATAGGTCATTGATGGGCGAGGGGAGAGAGATTAAGTTGGCAAGAGGTGAGGTAAGCGTGCAAATGGTACATTTGTGACATCCTACTTGAGACGAGTTGCTTGTAAGTTATCACACAGTTATATGTGAAAAGAGAGATTGGCACAGTTGCTGTAGGTGTGTAATCAGTGTGGCGTGTGATGATTTGTTCAGGGAATAGAAAAATACTTTGAAGCTATTATATGCCATCAGGGGAGAGCTGACAGCTGTTTGTGTTGTTGCTACTGCTGACAGGGAACATCAGCAATCCTCTGATCTGCTCAGAGGGAAATCAGCAGTAATTATTCTCGCCTCCCTCTCTCCCTCTCTCTCTGTTGCCCTTCTCTCCTGACCTCTTTCTGCCCTGGCATCACAGAGCACGAGAACCAGTCTATGCTAATCACGTAAGGGCAGCATGTTTTTTTTTTTGTTGTTTACAAATCCCTTTTAAATGATGTATACCATGTAGTCTGCAGGCCTCACTAGTATTAACTCCTTATTGGCATCTTTTCTCCAGTGGAGAATCTGGTGCTGGCAAGACTGAGAACACTAAGAAGGTCATCCAGTACTTTGCCAATGTTGGAGCCTCTGGGAGCAAAGCCTCAGACTCCAAGGCAAGTCTGTTTGTGTATGACTTAGCATAGACAAAGAAATTTCATATATTGCTTTTCTTGACCTACCATAAATCATGTAAATTATAGTTCTCTTCTCTTCTCTTCTCTTCTCTTCTCTTCTCTTCTCTTCTCTTCTCTTCTCTTCTCTTCTCTTCTCTTCTCTTCTCTTCTCTTCTCTTATCTTATCTTATCTCAGGGGTCTCTGGAGGACCAGATCATTCAGGCTAACCCAGTGCTGGAGGCATTTGGCAATGCCAAGACCATCAGAAACAACAACTCCTCCCGCTTTGTAAGGACACATACACGAAAACATGCGATCATATTTTACACGTTTTAAGAGATTAATTTAAAGGACAAAAAAATTTTAAAACATAAAAAAACAATAAAGTACAATAATCAGATCAATAGGAACTATGTTTATGTATCTCTTTTTGTTTAAGGGAAAGTTCATCCGCATCCATTTTGGGCCAACAGCTAAGCTGGCTGGTGCTGATATTGAGACTTGTGAGTGGATTTAATGGATTTACTCTTTTATTACATTGGATCAGGCTTTAACAGCATTATTCCACCTGGGTTAGAACCAAGCCTTAGCTTTTACATGCTATATTTCATAAAATATATAGATATCATTCTGTAAAAACTACATTAGCTGTGACATGAAAATGTTTAACATAAGTGGATCCATATGAACTGTGTGTGTCCTTATGTTTCTGTGGTGTTTTTAATGTGTCTATGTACATGTGTGTTTGTGCATCAGATCTACTTGAGAAATCAAGAGTGATCTCCCAGCAGGCTGCTGAGAGAGGATATCACATCTTCTACCAACTCCTCTCTGGGAGGAGGCCAGAACTCATAGGTGAGAGACATAAAGCTGCACTGTCGCTTAATGCTGAATTCAAGTGAATGAATTTACAATTAGTACCGCCACTAGTTAATATGGAATTCAAGTGAATGCATGCAGAAATAAAAAAGTAGAGATCCCTGTTAAAGCTGGAGACACCTTGTTAGTTTACCATCGGCTTTATGTAATTACTAAGTCTTGAAAAAATTTCCTTGACTTTACTCCTCCTTGTAACCCAAACGATAGTTTCTTATGTCTGCATTTGACAAAGGAAATAAATTGTTAAAGGACAATTTACGATAAATGTTTTATAGATTACGATGACACAAGATGTTTTAAGATGTTTTCATGGCCGTCTAAAAATGTGTTGAATAAGGAATAAACAGGGAAATATTTAACATAAAAGTGCCTGGTCAAATACAGAAAGATAGTTTTGCCTGTAAACTCATCCTAAATAGTGAAACTAAATAATTGTGCGAAAAATAATAATAAAAATCTTTATGGTTTAAAAAAAAAAAAAATCCACTTTAAAATGCTATTTATATTAAGACATTTCTGAGCACGGGTTTAATGGATACTATCTTTTAGTTAATAATAATAACCCACTAAACAGTGAGATTTGCTTTCAAGGTGACAAATGATAATTGTCTTATTGCCATGTAAAACACTGTGTTTTCCAGAGGCTCTGCTGCTTAGCCCAGACCCCAAACACTATGTTTGGGTATGTCAGGGAGTCACTGTGGTGGACAACATGGATGACGGAGAGGAACTGCTGCTCACTGATGTCAGTCCACACTCATTCTCTCTCAGTCTTTGAACCGTAACCTCTCTTAGTTATCAGAGTTTTGCATGCCGTGCTTTGATTTTAAATCGGCAACAAAAACAGAAGTACTTCTTTGCATGTTCAATTAAAAATCTGGTCATGTAAATCCATTAGCCTGTTGATGGTGCTGTTGCCTCTTTCTGTGTGACTTTGGTGTGCACCACTAATAATCTCTTTCCTGCCCTCTCTCTTTCTCTGTGCTCCTGCATCCACAGGAAGCCTTTGATGTCCTGGGCTTCACTCTGGAGGAGAAGATGAGTGTGTACAAGCTAACTGGAGGCATAATGCACTTCGGCAACATGAAGTTCAAACAGAAACCCAGAGAGGAGCAGGCTGATGTGGATTCCACTGAGGGTATAAAAAGCCCACTTTTCTCTCCTGCTCTCTGGCTTTTCCTTTTTATCTATCAACACACCTATTTATCATCAACTTGCCTCTTTCTACCCTGTCCAGCTGTCCTGTTCTCTATCTTTTATCTCTCTCCTTCTTTTTTGGCATTTCTCCTAAAACCTACCCTTTAATTTTAGTTTCTGCTCATATTTTTGAAACTATATAAATTGTTTCTTCCTTCCATTAATCCCTGTCTTATTTTTTGTGTACTAATTTCTCTGCATATGCAACAAGAGATTGTTAAAATGATTCAATTAATTCCCTGTCGCCTGTTATTCCCTTCTTAAAGTGGCTGACAAAGTCGCTCACCTCATGGCCATCAACTCTGGCGAGCTGCAGAAGGGCATAACGCGCCCCAGGGTCAAGGTTGGCAATGAGTTTGTGACCAAAGGTATTGCAAAGACATTATTAAGATGATAATGAAATTTCTTAGAAGCAAATACTGTTCAACAAATGGGAACGTGCACTCATCCACAGTCCAATATTTGAACTCAGGTCAGAACCAGGACCAGTGTGTGTACTCCATTGGTGCTCTGGCAAAAGCCATCTATGACCGCATGTTCAAGTGGATGGTGACCCGGATCAATAGGACCCTGGACACCAAGATGCAGCGGCAGTACTTCATAGGAGTGCTGGACATTGCTGGGTTTGAAATCTTTGAGGTAAGGTGCTTCATTAGTGAGGTTTAATTGAATGAAATATACACTGGGTGTATTTCAAGTTATTTCATCTCATCCTCTCATTGTTTTCTTTTGTCTACAGTTCAACAGCTTTGAGCAGCTGTGCATCAACTTCACCAATGAGAAGCTGCAGCAGTTCTTCAACCATCACATGTTTGTGTTGGAGCAAGAAGAGTATAAGAAGGAGGGCATCGACTGGGTCTTCATTGACTTTGGCCTGGACCTGCAGGCCTGTATAGACCTGCTGGAAAAGGTAACACACTTACCAATATACAGTACACACACAGTGTACAGACATGGATACACAGTGTGCCGTATGTTGAGTACATTTCACTCTTTCTGTTTCTACCTCTGTCTGTCTCCTCTCCAGCCCATGGGGATTTTCTCCATCCTGGAAGAGCAGTGTGTGTTTCCAAAGGCGACGGATGCGACCTTCAAAGCTGCTCTGTTTGACAACCACCTGGGCAAGTCCTCCAACTTCCTCAAGCCGAAAGGGGGGAAGAAAGGAACTGAGGCCCACTTTGAACTGGTGCACTACGCCGGCACTGTGAGTATCTGATGTCGTAAGTCCATTTAACATATACTTAGATGAGGGGCCGATGTGTCTGTGTTTGTGTTTGTGTTGTGTAGCTGTTTGTCATATCCATATTACTAGTGACCATGTGCATCCACAACATTTCTGAAATTCTGAACATGTAACTTTAATGTGCACATGGATGTACACTTTCACAGGTGGGTTACAACATCGCTGGCTGGCTGGAGAAGAACAAAGACCCCCTGAATGAGACGGTGGTGGGACTCTTCCAGAAGTCCTCCATGCCCCTGCTGGCTCTGCTCTTCAAAGAGGAGGAGGCCGCTGTAGGAACCAGGAAGCAGAAGAAAGGATCTTCCTTCCAAACTGTCTCCAATTTCTACAGGGTATCTCACACGGAGACACTGGGACACCTGCATGTATACATATGTACACACAGGCACGCATACAGAACATTACGCAATGTCTCTGCCAGAAAGTGAACGGGTGCAGTTTGAAGTAATCTGTAAGCCCAGCCTCCCAATGTAGCTTAATTTGTCGCACTCCACCCGAGTCCTGACTTGATCTAAAAACTACAAAATCACACAAACAGGCTCACAAATTCAGAGGTGTCCACTGAATACTTATGATCAACAGGAACAACTGAACAAGCTGATGAGCACCCTGCGAAGCACTGCTCCCCATTTCGTCCGCTGCATCGTGCCCAATGAGTTCAAGAAGTCAGGTCAGTGGGTGAAGAGTGTGTGTGATGTTTAATCTATTGTAAGGGGGAGACGTTATGTTTCTGTGGCACAATGTCAAGCTCACAGTGTGTCTGAAAAAGTTAAAATGTCTTCACTACATTAAAAGATGTAGCCTTTTTGAGACATTGGTTAAATATTTACCATCAACTGGAAATTTTTGGCATTTATAATCACCTTCTCTCTCTTTCATGTCGTAAAGGTGTTACGGATAACCATCTGATCCTGCACCAGTTAGCCTGCAATGGCGTACTGGAGGGCATCCGTATCTGTAGGAAAGGATTCCCCAATAGACTACAGTACCCAGAATTCAAACAGAGGTCTGACTTCCATTCCTTTTAAATTGCTCTACATTATTTCAGGATCCATGTCCATTTTTTAGAGCAGTAATGTTAAATCTGTGCATTTCCACATAGTTCAGTTCTGTCCAGTAAACATATACTGTATTTAGATATATAATGCGTTTTTACGGTCCTTACATGATGCTGCAGAGGAAAAGTTACTCAATATCTGTATATAGAACTTTAACAAAGATATTATATTCAAAGGTTGTGCTTTTGAGGATTTATATAAACTTTATCCTGAATAATTTTGTGTTTAGTTCAGAATCTTTGTCTGCCCCTACTTTTCCATTTAATCCCTTTCCTTTCCATTTCCCTCCCTGTTCTTCTTATCTTGTTCTGCTCCTGGTCCTAATGTTTCCTAGGTACTACATCCTCAACCCCAATGTCATCCCTAAGGGATTTGTGGACAACAAGAAGGCCTCTGAGCTCATCCTAAACTCTGTTGGCCTGGATAATATGGAGTTCCGAATCGGCCACAGCAAGGTACACCACTTCTGTAATCAGCCAAAATTACACAAATGAATGCACTGCTGCTGACAATGATATCCAGGGGTGGAAAGTAACTAAATGCATTTACCCTAGTAATGCACCAGGGCACAACTTTGAGGTACCTCCATTATTTTACAAACAAGAGCATATAAAGCTGTTAAAATAACTCCACCTTGACCAACACTGAAGTACTGTTTACATGCCATGCATGAATAATAATGATCCAATGATATACACGGACTGACAGAGGCCATTTTGCATAATGAGGAGTAGTACTTTTGATATTTAAGGTACATTTTTAAAATAATACTTAAATACTATACCAAAGTAACATTTTCAATGCAGAACTTTTACTTTTTACTTTCTAGTATTTTTATAGCTTTGTATGCTGCACAACTTATACTAGAGGAAATGATCTTATCATTAGTATCAATAGTCAAATTAAAATCAATTAAAGCTTTCTAAAGGGACAACACACATAAACAGTTATTAATATCTAAAACACTACAAATAACTGTATTATCCCTCATTAAAAAACAAACACATATTCATATATATTACAAATGAATTCAATGCATTACAATTCCATTTAAATCTGGATGGACTTCAGATACGATAATCAATATCATGTCAACATATGTACTTATATTACTGAGAATGACTAATTGCCTACAGTATTATTTTCTGCATTTAGATACAGTATATGGTAAATATTGCATAATATAATACATACATTATGTGACTGTGTTTTACAACATACTAAAACTGCCAATAGTTGTTTAATTCTTCAATATAGGGCAAAAATATCGGAGATATTAACGCTACTACAAACAGAATATTGAATGTACAGTATCTCAGTATATCACATGTATATGTAAAAAAACCCCACTTGTAATAATATTGTGCACATATATTATTTAATAAGTTCATTTCAAAAACACTATCAACACTGGTGGAGAAACCTCACTTAAAGCTTATCATTTCAATTTTTCCAAGGACCAGTTTAATTTTACAATTGGTCAGTCAAAAACCTAAAATGAGAACATGCAGTTAATACATGACTCCAATCCTGAGATTTTTCTCTCTTCCTCATCTTCACTCGTTCACCTGTTTGCGTTCTCCTCTCCAGGTTTTCTTCCGTGCAGGCGTCCTTGCAAAGCTGGAGGACATGCGTGACGAGCGGCTGGCAAAGATCATCACCATGCTGCAGGCTCAACTTAGAGGAACTCTAATGAGGATTGAGTTTAAGAAGATGGTGGACAGACGGTCAGTGTTTGCTTATCTTTGTGTGTGTATGCAGACCAGGTTTTCCTTTAATGGTGTCCCATGTGTGTTAACACTAACAGTGTTTCTGCATTGATGTGTGTCTGTGATGCAGAATTGCACTGATGGCCATCCAGCGCAATGTGAGGAAGTTCCTTCAATTACGCTTCTGGGGGTGGTGGAAACTCTATAATAAGGTAAAATCCTGAATTTTTCCCTTTTGACCAGTAATTGCCTTCATCATTATCACCTTCAGCATCATCATATTTCCTGCCTTGGCTCCCCCAGGTGAAGCCTCTGCTGATGGTAGCCCGTCAGGAGGAGATCTTTAAGGCCAAGGAGGAAGAGTTGAGGGTTGCAGGGGAGAAGCTGAAGGAGATGGAGGGCAAGATCAAAGATCTTGAGGGGAAGATGGTCACTCTTTCACAGGAAAAGAACGACCTGTCCCTGGCACTAGCTGCAGTAAGAGAAAATCTACGCACAGTTAAATTTACATGGGCTCCTAAGTAAGGATCATATATGTCTCTTGTAATTGTTTTGTGGTATTGAAGTCCTTCAAATATAAACAATTAGCTCTTGTTGTGAGTTAGTGTGCAGGTATGGCACATAAACTTCTTATTTTACGCCAGAACTTTTGCTGTCATTTCACTTGCAGAAACATAAACACACAGAGAAACTCTACATACACACATATCCACACATCTCCTTGTCTCCTTGCAGGAGCAGGACATGCTGGGTGATGCTGAGGAGCGCTGCACCCAGCTGATGCACCAAAAGGTCAATCTGGAGGAGTCTGTGCAGGTAATATACCTCTTTAATAGTTAGCAGTAAATAAAAGTTCCCCTTTTGCTTGTATTGACTATGTAGAAGATTTACAGTGTACTGCTTTTATGTGATGACTGGGAATACTAATTGCATAATGTTATATAATGTTTTTATATATAATATAGCAAGCAAAGGACCAGATTATGTCATTAAGAATCTGTAATATGCGTGGAATAAGAGCTTTTGGAGTGGTGAAAAAAAAAAAAGATAAAGCTAATTGACTCTTGTTGACTAAAATTGTGAATTAAGGATCTGCATGAGCGCCTGGAGGAAGAAGAGGGCAACACAGCTTCCCTCCATGGCCAGAGGAAGCAGCTGGAGGGGGAACTGAATGAGCTGAAGAGAGACCTTGAGTCTCTGGAATCCACAATGGCCAAGACTGAGAAGGAAAAGCAGGTAAAGGAGAGAATAGGGATGAGGAGGCTGAGGAGGTGGGAAATGAAAAATATCAACTGCAGAGATATAGTTTATTTAACTAAATATTTCTAGACATTATGTGGCTCTGGAGCAATCTTGACCAATGGACAGAAAACTGTGATATTATATGGATGCTTCCAAGTTTACCACTTAATTCTCGCTCGATGGTGTGTTTAGGGTCTGGACTTCAAGGTACGGACTCTGACAAGTGACGTAAGCCAGAGGGACGACCATATCGCTAAGCTGCAGAAAGAAAAGAGAACTCTGGAGGAACTGCAACAGGTAGACAAACATACGCATACAGGACAAGATGCACATGAATTCATTTAGTTTCTGAGTTTAATAGTGAGAAATGCAATATATATACAAACACACACATTGTCTTATAATTTATTCAGAAAACTCTAGAGGATCTCCAAACAGAGGAAGACAAAGTCAACCATCTAACCAAAACCAACAGCAAGCTCAACACCCAAGTGAATGAGGTATGAGACTCTTCAACTGCAGACTTTTTATAAAGCAGGAATATGTGCAAACCTGCAGATGAATATACATATATATATATATATATATAATATCAACACTAGTGCCTTAATCATGTATGGATTGATTTGTGTGTGTGTGTGTGTGTATGTGTGTGTGTGTGTGTGTGTGTGTGTGTGTGCGTGTGTGTGTGTAGCTGGAGGACAGCTGGGAGCAGGAGAAGAGGATCAGGGCAGAGGTGGAGAAAGCGAGGAGGAAGGCAGAGGGAGACCTGAAGATGACCATAGAGAACCTGAATGAGATGGAGAACGCAAAGCTTGATCTGGAGGAGGTCATCAAGAAGTGAGACAAAAAAGTTTGCTCACACATACACATACACACACTCACAGAAATTGAAGAGTCCATTAAAGCTAAAGCTTTATTAAAGTACCTTGTCGTCTGACTTCCTCTGTACTTAAAACACTTCATATCTGTGTATGTACCTCACTCACCACACCTCACGCTGATTCTCCCCCGTGTGTGTGTGTGTGTGTGTGTGTGTGTGTGTGTCTGTGTTCATCTAGGAGAGACTTTGAGATCAACAACATGAATTCGAAGTTGGAAGATGAACAAGCTCTCAGCTCCATGCTCAGCCGCAAGCTCAAAGAGCACCAGGTTTGTTTCCACAGGCTTTTATTCAATTAAACACTACAGCAGTTGATTTTAAACAATATATAAGGTGAAGCCTCAACGTGGAGATGTTGCTCCTGCAAATGCTGAACTAAATTTATAATTACTGCTACTAGCAGCCAGGATGAAATAGCTCAACAACTAAATGATGAAATATGACATCTATGTATGAAATTTAAAAAAAAAAAACAATGGTGGTCCTCAGAGAATGAAAACTACTGACTTCTGTGGTCACCTGACTTTCCACCACCAACATCATGAGATTGATATTTCTGGTTTCTGAGTTACATTGTTGGATGATGTAAATAATACTATAACAGATAAACTGCAGTGATTTGCGTGATCCCCTCAGCCTTTCCTCTAGCGCCATCTTCAGGTCAACATTTCAATTTGTCCAACACAATGTGCGATGAAAAAATATGCATGCCAAGCTGATATAGTTCCTGTCAGCCTCAGCTCAGTGTTGTTATCTGAAGTGCCCACTTGCATTTGAAAGTAACAAAGGTTTAAAAAGATGTGCTGTTCTAGATTTAGCTACTAGACCCTATGGGATGAGGTGTGTGAGCGTGTGGGGGAAAGGAACTGAGGATAATGGCTGATGAACAAAGAAGTAAAGGAGGATAAATAGCAATGACTATAAAAACGTTTGTTTCTACTCAAGTGCTTGTTCATCCATTTTGTCTTTCCTCATTCTCTTTAGGGCCGCATTGAGGAGCTGGAGGAGGAGCTGGAAGCTGAACGAGCCATGAGAGCCAAGGTACAGATCGTATCTTTAACAACTTCATCCATAGATTCGGCTATAACAGGCTACTTTAGTTCACCTCATACATGCAATCCTCATACATGACTGACCACTACAATTATTTATTTCACATGTTGACCAGTGGGCTGAAAAGTCAGATATTATATGTTGCAGCTAGAGATGAAAGTTGATTCACTCTGTTCTCTTATAGGTTGAAAAGCAGAGGGCAGAGCTTGCCCGAGATCTGGAGGATCTCGGTGACAGGCTTGAAGAAGCAGGGGGAGCCACCGTCGCCCAGGTGAGTGTGTCTGACAGCCATCAATCAATCAGATGGTAGTGAACCCCAGCATGACCTCTGCCCTTCCGTCCCCCACGACCTCCTCTGTGCTTGACGCTTTAGATCGAGCAGAACAGGAAACGGGAGGCGGACCTGCTGAAGCTGAGGCGGGAGCTGGAGGAGGCAGCGCTTCAATCAGAGGCCACAGCGGCAGCGCTAAGGAAGAAGCACTCAGATGCGATGGCAGAGCTGGGTGAGCAGCTGGAGAACCTAACCAGGCTGAAAGTCAAACTTGAGAAGGACAAACAGACCATGAAGGCTGAGATCGAAGACCTCAACGTCACCGTAGAGGCCGCTCAAAAAGCAAAGGTACAAACTTTTTTGAAGATCTTGTTTGATTAACTCAATCAAAAAGACACATCACACATGACTATAAACTCAAACACCCTTCTGTTTTTGCTTCTATGTGTATCTGGCTGTTTACATGTGTAGATGAACTCTGAGGCCCACGGCCATAAGCTGGAGGACAACCTGGCAGAGGCCAATGCTCGCCTGGCTGAGATGGAGCGCACTCAGACTGAGCTCAACACTGCCAAGATTCATCTGACTGGTCAGATCACACAAACGCGAACATGGTTCCTTGGAATTTTTTATACTCCCGTCTTCTGCTCTTTTATTATTTTTTTGGTTTGTTTGTGTAGCGGAGAACAATGACCTGAGTCGGGAGTTGGAGGACGCGCAGAGTAAGCTGACCCAGTTGACGAGGCTGAAGGCCTCTCTCACCTTGCAGACTGATGAGCTCAAGAGACAGGTGGACGAGGAGAACAAGGTACAAGTCACCACAAAGAGTCACTTCCCCTCCAGACATTTTCCAAGTTGGTTCGGATATTTAAATGACTTTGAGTTTTGAGTTCGAACTCTTTCTCTGACCATAGGTCAGAGAATAACGAGACCTCCACTAAAACCGACAGCTAAGGCCTCTCTCCCTTTCTATAGGGCCGTAACACTGCGGTGGTGGCTTTGGCCAATGCCCGTCACGACCTCTCCCTGCTGAAGGAGCAGCTGGAGGAAGAGTCAGAAGCCCGGGGGGAGCTGCAGCGTCTCGTGTCCAAGCTCAACGCTGATGTCACCTCCTGGAGGAGCAAGTATGAGACGGACGCCATCCACCGCACCGAGGAGCTGGAGGAGACCAAGTACGTTAAATGGAACTAAAAAAAATACAGTAACTACCACTGTAAATGTATGTATGTATCATGTATCAACTATGTATCCTTCCTATGTACAAATGACACATGGTGCTGGGGAAAGCACAAATAAACTAGCGCTGATCCTTTTTAAATGGTTGCCTTTCTCGCCTTCCTTCCACCCACTCTCCCCCAGGCGCAAACTTGCAGTGCGTCTGCAGGAGGCTGAGGAAGCAGCGGAGGCAGCCCAAGCCAGAGCAGCAAGCTTGGATAAGGTCAAGCAAAGGCTGCAGGGAGAAGTGGAGGATCTTACCATAGACCTGGAGAAGGTAAACACACACGCACGCACACACACACACACACACACACACACACACACACACACACACACACACACACACACACACACACACACAGACAAATGAATGAGTTCATGCTGAATGCACTAATAGCTTTTTTGTAGAAACGATTGATTAACCTAGTTATTTATTATTTGATTAATTCCCGACACACTAGGATATGAAAACAAATGGCAATCACGAGAGCCCAAAAGTATGTACTGTTGTCTCCAGTAAAAAAGTTCTTGCTGTCTTTGATCCACTCAAAATCCTTGTGAAATTGTAACCAGCAACTGTAATTTAAGTCAATATAAAACTAGTAATGGGTTATTCAGTGAGTGAGAAGACACTTTTTTGTATGACTAGTCCAATGCGGCGGCAGCAGCTCTGGATAAGAAGCAGCGAGTTTTCGACAAGCTGGCGGCCGAGTGGAGCCAGAAGAACGAGGAGCTGCAACTGGAACTGGACAACAGCCAGAAGGAGAGTCGCTGCTACATGACGGAGCTCTACAAGCTGAAGACAGCCTACGAGGAAAGCCAGGATCAGACAGAGACCGTCCGCAAGGAGAACAAAACCCTCTCAGGTGCCCTTTGATTGCTGCAGATACTGTGGTGCAAATGATCACAACGGGAAAAGTCAAGCTGGATAGTAAACCCTGAATACAATTTTATAGTAACATGTATTTTCTGATGATATTACCCCTCTACTCACAGAGGAGATCAAGGAGTTGGTTGACCAGCTTGGTGAAGGTGGCCGCAGCGTCCATGAGCTGCAGAAGGCCAAGAAGAAACTGGAGGTGGAGAGGGAGGAGCTGCAGATGGCTCTGGAGGAAGCTGAAGCTTCACTAGAGGTGCAAAGAGCTCCTATGGCAAAAAACCTGGCTTGTGTGATTTCTGTCTGTAGAATAACTTCAGGAGATATTGTAGATTATTTTTGGAAAAAATAATTACAGATAATGTGCAGATTTTTGATGGGATGGGAAAAGATGGAGCAAACAAGGGACTTTTTCTTCCATTCATTGGTGCATGTTTTCAATATTCTGTTTGCATGTGTATGTGTGTGTGTGTGTGTGTCCAGGTGGAGGAAGGTAAGCTGGTACGTGTACAGCTGGAACTGGCTCAAGTCAAGGCCGACATTGACCGTAGAATCCACGAGAAGGAGGAGGAGTTTGAAGTCACCAGGTTAGACATACACTGCAACATGCAAGAACAAACATGCATTAAGCCTGCACACACACAAACACACACTTTGACCTCAACTCCTTGGAGGGTTTTGTGGACTTTCTTATACATTTATCACCTTTGCACTATAGAACATCCACACTTCATGCACAATTGTACAGACTGATCCCCATTATCCACAATAAGGTAATTTGTATCTGCTGGGCCAGCCAGCTTTAGCCAATATTTATAACCATTACTCCTCATCTACAACCTGTGTGTTTTTGCTGTCTAGAAAGAACCATGCACGTGCTGTGGAGTCACTGCAGGCCAGCCTGGAGGCAGAGGCCAAAGGTCGTGCTGAGGCTCTGAGGATGAAGAAGAAAATGGAGGGAGACTTGAATGAGATGGAGATTCAGCTGGAGCATGCAAACAGGAACAACTCTGAGCTGGTCAAAACCCTCAAGAAGCTGCAGCAGCAGATCAAAGTAGGAGTTTTATTTGATCACCAATATGGCAGAATATGGAACTGCTTAGAAAAATACTGCAGTTTGAAAATACTACTGTAATGGTCCTTGTGTTCCCATCCCCTACCTCCAATGAAGGATCTACAGGTGCAGATGGATGAAGATGCCCGTGTGCACGAGGAGCTGAGGGAGAAGTACAGCCTCCAGGAGCGTCGTCTGTGTCTCATGCAGGGGGAGATGGAGGAGCTGAGAGGAGGCTTGGAGGCGTCCGAGAGAGCCCGCAAACAAATAGAACAGGAGCTGGTGGAGACCACAGAGAGGTTCAGTGAGATCAGCATGCAGGTAAGCGGCTACACAGGAAGGCTAAAGAGGCACACACATGCATACAGACAACTGATGGTTTCCATTGTTTCTTAATACAATTTTCCTACATTTTTAATTATTGTAGGCAGCTTTATATATTTTGATTTGACCTTTTGACTTCTCACTGCTGACATTTCCTCCAGTGCACTGGGTGGTCAAAATTCATCTATTTTTCTCACACTAGAACCAAAGTCTGACTATCCTGAAGAGAAAACTGGAGGCCGATCTCGCCCGACTGTCCAGTGAGAATGAGGAGCTGATCTCAGAGTTTCGCGCCGCTGATGAGAGAGCCAAGAAGGCTGTGACTGACGTGAGCAACCTGACTACACGCATACAAAAAACCCCCAGAAAAAAACAGAGTTGTTAAAGCAAAAATGATTTTTACAAGCATAAATATGTTAACATACATAAATATGTTATGGAAAATGCATAAAACTATGTGTTGCAAATCTTGTGTTGATATGTGCATCTGCGTCCAGGCAACACGACTGTGTGAGGAGCTTCGGCAGGAGCAGGACCGAAGCTCCCACCTGGAGAAGATCAAAAAGAACCAGGAGCAGAACCTCAGGGATCTCACACTGAGGCTGGAGGAGGCTGAGCAGCTGGCTCTGAAGGCTGGAAAACGCACCATCCAGAAACTGGAAACCAGGGTGAGGAGTTGGATTTATTGAGGAGTGGTAGCACTAGGAATACCTCAAAAGTGTTGAAAGGGGAGGAGATCACACACCCATGCAGAAAAGACGCCCGAGACAGGCCTCTCATCCATATATTGCATAATTTCCTCCCTTTTATTATCCTACTAGATCAAAGAGTTGGAGAATGAGCTGGACCAGGAGCAGAAGCGTCACACGGAGACGGTGAAAAACCTCCGTAAGGGAGAGCGTCGACTCAAGGAGTTGATCTTCCAGACAGAGGAGGACCACAAGACCAATCAGCGCATGCAGGAGCTGGTGGAAAAACTCCAGAGCAAGCTCAAGTCCTACAAACGGCAGATAGAGGAGGCTGTGAGAATCTTTATGTCTTTCTAATACTGATTGTTTTCTTGGTGATGTTTTAAGGAGCAGTTTCTCACTGTTACAAAGACATACTCTCGGCTGCCATTTTATTAGACTGCTAAAACTAAAACTCCAGCCGATTTATATCAGTGAGTATAGACTGAACAGAAACACTGCTCTGCATAATGTTTTACAGCTCAACATCCTCTAAAATGACCCTTAAGTTGAATTCACAGCTCTCTAAAACAGATACAACAAGAACTTGATATTTCAGAAGGTTTGATTATTATTATTGATATTACTGATAACATTCCCATGTCTGTATGTTAAAAACTGTCTGCCAGAACAAGAATAAGCAGAAATTTCTAACAGTTCCTTTAAATTGTGACACTTTTAATTACCCGACTTGGTTCAGGAATCCAAATAGAGCCTTTTATATTCAAAATTTAGACAAGCACTTTCTCTAAATTCCTCAGAAGCAGGCATGGTTAGAGAGCACGCCGAAGACATTTTCTTAGTTCTCCCTCAAACAAAAGTGTGTGCAGCTATTTAATACTAAGGCAAATGTATTTTCTGTGTCACTGTAGGAGGAGCAGGCCAACTGCAGCCTGTCAAAGTACAGGAAGACAGTCCACGAGCTGGATGATGCTGAGGAGCGTGCCGAAATGGCAGAGATGGCCCTAAATAAAATGAGGACCCGGAATCGAGCCTCAGCCACTAAGGGCTTCACCTCGGTGGAGATCGTCCAGGTCACCAAGCCCACCAGCAGAGGACAAGACCAATAGAGGGGAACAGACATGCACACGTTGCCAGCAGGTGGGCATATAAACACAGGACAAGGGGATAAGCTGCCTGAGCACGTGCTTACACATTTGTGTGTGTATCATCTTCGACACAAACATCTTTGTTCTTGTCTTTTTGCTCCAACAGTGACACACACACTCATACAGCCCTCTGGAGGACACTTCGCTGAGCAAATATGAGCACAGGCACCCTGAAGAAAGTCTTTCCTTGAAAAGTCTTACATAACTAAATTAGTCTTTAACATCACCAATAGTCTTAATATGTAGTCTTAGGATTTGTCACATAGGCTGTTTAAGTCAAATTTAGCCTCTGTGCTAAGTATGTTTTACCGTTTTTATGCCTTGAATGTACTGTACTGAATGTAATGTAAATGTCTTTTAATGTTCACCTGAAAGGGTTTTTATGTGAAACTGTCAGGAATTGAGTTTTCAGCTTTGTCTGACCATTGCTTTTATGGGTCTGTAAAGTTTATATTGATCCCATATTGTCTCTTAGTGTCTGTGAAAGAGTTTGTTAAATGTGTTTATGTGCCTGTGTGTGTCATGCATCATCTCAGTTAGTGTTAGGAGGGAGTAGTGGGTGAAGCTGTGTTCTCACGTCAATGACAGAGAGCCCACCTGTGTGTGTCGCTCCTGCATGTGTGTTAAAAGTGTGTGTTGTGACTACAAAAAAAAAATCTTAATAAACTGCAAGAAAGTGCATGTCTCTTATTATTGTGCAAACAGAGAGGTCTGCAGCTCATTCACGGGAAAGGAGGCACAACTGACGAACTCCCATCTAGCAGCATTACATTACGTGTTTTTAAATCTTTAGCCTTTTTCTTTGTGTAGACAAAAAAATCCTAATCCAACCTGAATTAAGTGAATCTAAACAGATCAAATCTAAAGGGTTCATGCAATCAGTTATGGAACATACCTGCACAACTGTGTGTTCCACTGAGGCCAAAAGAGATAATAATATAATCAGATTTTGAGACAGGGTCTCTCAACAACATTAGAGCTTCACTGATCATTATTTCTGTATGATCAATGGATAAAACATTTACGTGTAATATAAAAGGGGTTGCTTGTAGTGACAAACACAAAAAGTGATACTGTGGCCTTTGAGGTCCCTGAAGGTCTGAGGCAATTACTGGACTACGGCCATTATTATGAATTATCACAGAGTCAAGATTACACAGTGTCACTAGACTGTCTTAGCCTATAAAAAAAAAAATCTGTTTAACAGTAAGTCACATTTTTTTAGATTTTAATTTTGGGACAGTGTCTGAAAGTGACTTTTGTTTGAGATGTTATGAATATAATCATGTCTATAAATGTAATTCAATAGCTGTTTTTTTTCAGTGCTCTGTCAGTGACCTTTGACCTCAAAATCTTACTGTATTATGGTACATATTTCGTTTATTTAAAGAAATTGTTGTAAAATTATACCGTGGCTGAATCAAGATTTAAACATTTCCAAACACAGTAGCTGTAACATAGAATAATACCATGGTACCTACTAACTGTTCTTTCATTCAAATGTCCCAAATGCTTTTCTTAATGAATCATAACTGCCACAGTGTAAAACAAGAACAAAAGCACTTATCGCATACATCAACATGGAATTTATTTTCATTTTAGTTCCAGATGAACGTTTCACATCTTATATAAAATCATTAGAAAACGCCTGATACTCCAAAATCCCATGGCTACTCCTTGTTTAGTGGCTTTACACACCAAAGGATTAATGGGGAATCATGCAGCATCCTGGACCAGTTCATAAGGGCTCGGCCTGAGCTCCCAGTCAATTAAATTGTAATCCAGTTTCCCCAATGGCCCAACACTCACAATCCTGAAGTCCTGAAGTCATATCCTGGTAATATGGAGCAGTGATATCTTGCCACATGTAGTTATGTACAGAGTAGATACGGTTGGATGAGAAAGAAGAGGAGACTGTCACTGAAGACACAGCCGACAGTTTCCTGCCTCTCTCAGCTGATGTGCTGCCTGACTTTAACTGATCATCACCACCCAAATATCTTTGATGTATGGATACAGTAGCACATCAATACTATCATGCATGTTTTTTATACGCGTGACATATCATCAGTTGTGATTGGTTATGTACTGTAGATTTAAAAAAGATGATTAATATTAGAGTTTAAAATGACCCATGACTGCAGGCCGGGGGGGGGGGTCGACCGAGCCTCTGCTTGGATGAGGTAAAAGTGAGCGGGGACAAGTGGAGGGTAGTTACTCACAGTTTTGCTAATGTACATGCCCAGCAAACACACACAGATGAGGTCTCAGCATGAGTGCAAGAAAACACACTCTTCCTCACAAACACCTCTGCCTCATGCCAAATGCTTCCAAATCCTTGTTTTAAGGGTAAACTTGACTCATGCCACACTCTTCAAAGGACAGTGTGTGACTGTAAGGGAGAGAGAAAAGGGTTAGAAAAAGATATTACACACCCTTGATTAAGATCAAACAACTGAAAAGAGATTTTATTAGGCCAATGCAAAGAGATCTCCCTCTAAGTCAGAAGAATCCACATCACTGGGGCAGAGAGGCACTTACACGATCACTTTCATTTTACACAGTGCTTGCTTCTGTGTGTGTGTTTTAATTGGAGACACGGCTACATGTTTTTTATTTTTCAAACGTCCAATATGTACACACAGATACTTGTTTTCACATCAGAGCATGTTTTTAGCGGTTGGCACGTCTACATGCAAAGCTTTTCAGGTTGGCCTGCGCAGGCAAAACTGAGGGAAAAGGAGGCGGAGGAGGGAAGGAGGAAAATAAAAAGACAGACATGGATTTGAATAGACAAACGCACAGATCGACTGGCAGACAGGCTCTTGAACACTTTGAGCACTTAAATCAACCCCCCTGGTCTTTGATCCTGCCCCTGCCCCTGCCCCCCCTTGTGTCACATGTTCATAGCAGCACCAGAGGAGCCCTCTGATTGGTAGATATAGCCGTCCGTAATGTCAGTCAGTTTCAAGGATGAGTGGCGGTTGCTCGTTCTCTTCCTCTAAGCGCATATCGTTAAGGTCATCTTCCAGGCCCGTTCCTCCCACAGCACCCTGCTCTTCACAGTAACCTGAGAGACAAGAGATCAAAGGTCAAAAAAATGAAAAGATCATAACACAGTTAAATGTCATCCTGCCTTCCTGAAACTACTGCAACTTAATGGTTAATGACAACCTGAAATTTGAGCTTATAACCGTGCCATGTTTTTTTGCCAGAGATATGTTAGAAATAATCTATCACTGAACTTCTCCCAATTATGACAAAAAAAGAACAAACAAAAAACCCCAAAAACAACAGACAGGCAGGCAGACTTTATTTTTTAAGGTCCCTAATTTCATTATAATTTCCTTGAAAATTTCAACACATCTAAACTTAGGTAATCATCCGTCTCTATATGTTTTAATAATTAGTACCAAATTATATAGTTTACTCCAGAAAGCTTCTTAGGGAATAGCTAAAATCTACTGGGAAATTAAGGACCTTTAAAATAAACTTTCACTACAAAAACTCATTAAATCATGAATATTTGTTAGACTTACCCTTAGTGACAGCAGCACTGTATGTTTGGGCCACAAGTGGGCGATCATGTGATCCCTGCTCAAGGATCTCATTGGCTGGTTCAGCACTGCCATCTAACCTGAGGTCAATAACAAACAGAGATTCAGTACGAGAAAGTCTCTGCATAAGTATCAAATCTGTTTTATCTGTTCTCAACTCTACAGTTGTTTCATTCACTCTGTATAATCTGTGTGTGTATTACCTGTGCTGCTTCATAAGTGTGCACTCCCCTCCCTCTTGTGGATCCAGGTTGTACAGATACAGATAACCATCAGCCGCTGCAACCAACAACCTGGGAATCTTCTGAATCCTGATTTAAAACAAACAACCCCCCACAAACATTTACAGAACAGAATTTACAAACTATCTACCTCATTTCGAGCTAAAATGATGGCAAAAACTGAAGTTAAATTTTAAAAAAAATTTAAAAATGCTTTCACAGATGACCAACAAGTGTTTCATCTAAACAATTGAATCAAAATCAACCTTATACATCAGATGCAAATTAGAAGCACAATATAACTGAGTAAAAGGCGCAACACAAAGACCTGTCCTTGTATATAAATTTGGCCCAGACAGCAGACTGACACTCACACAGCTAAGGCGCAGATGTTCTTGTGTCCGCAGAAGGGCAGACGTACAGTGGCAAAGGCTCGTCCCTGCGTGAACATTTCTGTGACCTGGGAAGGCAGGTAGGTGGTGGATGCCATCAGGACCTTTCCCAGATATCCTCCCCATGTGGTGGGCTCCTCTGCAGGCCTACACACAAACACCACACCCACACGCGCACGCACACACACACGCACACACACACAAATTGTGAGAAGCCCATGTTTTTCTATTTAACATGAAGATACATGGGTAGGAAAAGCCAGTTCAGCTGCCTCAGGAGTCTTCTAGAGAGAGAGAGAGAAAGGTACGTACACATACTTCTCCTTCTGCGTTTCTAATTTGAAGATGTGGACTGTCTCTGTGTTGCTGGACGCCGACAAGTACAGGCCTTCCATGCTGAATGCCAACGAACAAATGCTCACACACCTAAGAAGACACAAACATACAGAGAAGCAGGTGAATGCAAATATACACTAGGTGCAAACACAAACACACTAGTGCATCACAGTAAAACTGTTCTCATTTCTGAAAAACCAAGACTGTAGCAAGTCAGTCATCAACTCCGTTCTACCTCTTGACTCCTCGCCGAAACTCAAAGAGCTTCTGTCCCTCTGGGATTGAGAAGACACGGATGACTGTGCCCTGGGAGGAAGTGAAAGAAACACTGTGGACAACAACACTTGAAAAGGAAGCAACAACAAGGATCCATATTTACTCAGGCGGAAAACAAAAATCACACAAAAATAAGCCGCACAGATAACAGGCCAGTGTATTGTACATTAAATGTCCTACCTTCTCTGAGGCTGTGGCCAGTTTGGTTCCACTGGCATCGAAAGCCAGAGCTGCTAATGGGCTGTCGTGGGCTGGAATCATATTAGCTGCTCGCTGAAAAACAAATACACACACTAGTTAGAGATGTACTATTTCAGAGCCATACACT